>BSBK01002247.1:0-200000 GCA_027943335.1 Chamaecyparis obtusa | reverse complement strand
CCCTTGCATTATAATTTTTTTCTCAATTATTTTGTGGAGGTTACACTCCAATAGTTGATTTTCACTCCTCTAGATGTGATGGAATTATTTTTGTTGGATTTACTTGGTATTGGGACCACTATTGGAAAAATCAAAGAGGATAGAAAATTGGTTACTTGATGTTGAAACACTTGTAGGATATTAACCTTTTTGCACTTATATTTGCCACTATTCTTGGAGATTTGACTCCAACAAAGGTCATGAGAGAGAAACAAGTGCAATAAAATTGACTCCAACAAATCATAGAGAAAAAGGATGCTCTTTTCTTACCATTATAAGTTACTTATGATATTCAAGCTAGATTTTGAGAAGAGAAACGTGCACAAATTTAAACCACTACTACATGTCTTCAAAACATTTAGAAATGCATCATTCAAGCTTATTGTGATGTATTGAATGAGGTGGTAGAAATATCTAGTTGGGGATCTAATCTGGAAGCAATTGGATGCAATGGAGATTCTTAACCTCTCCTCACTCCAACATAATTAGTAGAAGAATAGGTTGGATGACTTGAGAAAGGTGGGCTTTGTAAAGGGCTAAAGAAAGAAGAAGAAAAGGTATAAAGGTGAGGAGGCCAAAAAGCATGTTGTAGAAGTCCCAACAAGGTAAGCAGTGAAAGTGAAAGTGGTAAAATGAATGGATGCAAAGAAAGACAATGACGTGTGCTACCACATTATGATCCAATTCTCCTTGGTACATGAGTTTCTCACACATTTTAACAATGATATGGTTCTAGCGTGCAAGGTTTTGGAGAGTACCACACATTGGATAACCACCAAGTTTACACCATAGGAAGCAAAACTCAACACATTGCAAGAGGGCTTGGCAAAAATGGATTCGTCAATGAGGATCCCACCAATATTGCACATGTCAAGATGTAAACTTTTGAGATACACAAGGCCTAAAGGACCTCCTTTTGATGTCATGCATGGAACTAATACATTGATGTTTAGCCTACCTGCACAATGTTGGAGATTCAACTAGCCAATTTAAAGGATGATAAAGATGATATAGTTGAGTGAATTTCATGAGCAACAAAATTGGACAGTTAAGACAACACAAAGCACAATGGCAACAAATTTTAAAGGCATACATTTTGTAAATTGTGCCTCAAATTGAGTTGGAATTGACTGGTCCTACTTAAATTATTTTTTTAATTATCACTTTTATTGTTACGATGATAAACCACAAGATTGTGTCAATAGAGTATTAGCATTAAGATTCTAATTGTTTGAATAAAACACCAAAAATAGCTAGATTTTGTGGAAGCACATAGAATAAAGGTTTCAAGAAGAATGTATTTTGAGTCCAAATGTAATTATGGGTTGCCAGATATGAGTGTTAGCTACATTTTCCAAGAAACAATTGGAATTCTTAGGTTATGTACTTCTAAAATAATTCCAAGATACAATTGTATGAACTAAGAATATATTAGAGCTAAGATGGAGATATAGATGCACTAAAGTCGTCCAATTATAGGATGTCACATTGAGGAAAAGGCAAAATAAATCATGTGATTGTTATGTTGACATATTTAAGTTGTCATTGGTTAAGTTAGATGCAAACATCATTCCCACCGGTAAATCAGTAGACCACTCATACTCTTTTATAAGCACCGATAGACCTAACAAACTATATGTACACTAGTAAACCAAACAGAGTGTCTACAACCGGTCTTTTAGAACATACAAGGGATGTATGAACAACCAAGTATAAGATTGATATCGGTTGACAGCATGTTAATCTACACTAGATTATGCGGAGCTATCTGAGTTAAAATTGGATAATACTGAGCTTCCACCGTTTAGAACTGGAGTTAGATTTTTAACAAGAGTTAGTTTTATTTCTACACGAATGTTTCAAGGTAAACTCAAGATCATTTCTCAAAGCTTTTTTTCTGCATGATTTATGGGTGAGTTTACAGCTTGGCGGAACTATGAGTTGAGCTTTTATTAAGATTAATTTCTTATAAATATAGGTCATAGGACACAAAAGAAGTGTTGTTGAATATACAGAGAAGGAGAAATATATCTTTTATGAGAGAAGCTACGATCACAAGAGGTGAAAGGCATAGAGGTTCAATAGCCAAGCAGAGTGAAAAGGATATCAGGTATGATCTAATCAGACAGGATGTGTCATTAGAGATCATTGCTTTTACATTGTTAAGGCATATTTAAAATCCCTCTATCAGGGTGAACCCTAACAGGTTCATTGTATAAATCCCTTAACCCAGTAGCATCTTAATTGGTGTTGAAAGTCCTTTTGCAAGGTGACTCCTAATAGAGTCAAGATCTTAACAGGTCTTCTATCAAATCCCTTTACCGGGCAGTACTCTTACAAGTGTTTTTTAAGCTCTTAAAGGGCACCTTTGTTACTACAATAGTGAAGTTGTGAGCTCTGTCTCACCATGGTTTTTTCCTTCTAACCGAGTGTTTCCACGTATATTTGTTGTGTTGATCTAATTATTACTATTTCTATTTATAAATGATTTATTACATTCTATCTATGATGAAAGAATCTATATGCAAGGTTTAATTGAGATAGAAATAGTATTTACTAATTCACCCCCCATCTCAGTAATCGGTTAGGAATAACACTTGGTATCAGAGCCTTTTGGTTCTCAAAGATAAAAATCTTAACCGATTGAGTAAAAGATCATGGAGGGTTATAGGTATCAGAAGCATCTTGAGGAAGTCAATGACATCATTGCCTCTCTTGAGAATAGGCTAAGAAGATCCCTTGCTAAAACAAAAGAGTTGGCTCTACAATTGAGTGAGAGCAATGAAATGATTGAGGAAATCTCAGGGCAAAGTGGATCAGATGAAGTTGAGGCAGTCTCAGAGCTTATGGAGAAGAATCAAATCCTAACCGATTAGATCTCCAACCTAAAAAGGGAGCAGGAAGATATGCCCTAAGGATGACTGAATTAATTGAGAAAAAGAGGAAATTTGAAGATGAAAGAAGCACTACAGTGAAATCATTATCCGCCTCTAAGAGAGCAAGAAATATGGTAGAAGAAGCAATAAGAGAAAGTGATCTTGTCATTCTACAACTTCAAGAAGACATATAGCTAGTCACTCAAGAAAATGCCAACATGCGAAAGAATGGCATGATAAAGATGTTGCATGCAAGAGGTTGGCACTTGAGTTGTATCAACTGAAGGAACAAATGAAATCTCTCGAAGAAAGAAATGAAACACTCAGAAGATACAATGAAAGCTAAGTAAAGCTTGATGAGAAACTGAAGGCTCAAAGAAAGCACAAAGATCCCACAGGACTTGGGTTCACCGGTCAAGACACCAAGGAAACCGGTGAGTCATCTGGAGTCAAGAAAAGCAAGAAGGAAAAGAAGAAACCACTAGAACAAAAGGGTAAAAAGACCTTCAACACTTCTTGCAATCACTATGGAAAATGGGGCCATAAAACAAGTAACTGCAAAAATGCACTGATAAAGCCAACTAACAGCTACTGCAAAAATGGTTACAAGTATGGCCACAAGACCTCTAAATGTAGGTCTTGTCCCAATAGTGTGTCCAATGGAAGCAGGGGAAGCTTCAAGGGCTATTGTTACTCATGCAACAAGTTTGGACACAAGGCTAAAGAACGTAGATCCAAAACAATGGCATTCAGATCCCCATCGAGACAGATATTCCATAAGAGGAATGAGAACTAGAGCATAACCAATTGTGCTAACTGTAGCATCACTAATAAATTTGGGGTGACATTGCGACAGCCATTTGCGACGGCAGGCAAATGTCATGTGGTTTTGCTCTTTTTTTTTCAAATATAGCCCGACACCGTCGCAATTTGCGACGACAATACATTTGTAACTGTCGCAATTGTGACGTTGTCGGGATATAAGCGCAAAATTTAAAAGGAACGTTGTCATGTGTGTTTTGAACAGCGCCGTAACCCTCTGCGAAATCACATCACGATATAATGGCAAACAAAATAAGAACGTTGTCATTTGTGTTTTCAACAGCGCCGTAACCCTCCGCGAAATCACATCGGGATATAAGGGCAAAAAAAACAAGAACGTTGTCATTTGTGTTTTCAACAGCGCCGAGAGAGATTCCCTCCGCGAAATCACAGCTACAATTTCTGAGTACGTTGGGTTTATTTTTCTTTTGTCATTATTATGTAATCTGGTATTCAGTTGTTAGAGAGCTAAAATACCCAGAAATGAGGACATATCTATGTTGAATTTATTGTTAGCGGCTTTGGTTATTTAGAAGTTTAATTTTATTTGTTCATCTTTCAAGCACAAACGTTTTGTGGACCGTAACGTCTTCATTGTTTTGGGTATGCAGTGAAACAGCCCTAACTTGCAATTGCGATGTTGTTGGGATATAAGGGCAAAAAAAAAAAGGAACGTTGTCATTTGTGTTTTCAACAGCACCGTAACCCTCCGCGAAATCACATCGGGATATAAGGGCAAAAAAAACAAGAACGTTGTCATTTGTGTTTTCAACAGCGCCGAGAGAGATTCCCTCCGCGAAATCACAGCTACAATTTCTGAGTACGTTGGGTTTATTTTTCTTTTGTCATTATTATGTAATCTGGTATTCAGCTGTTAGAGAGCTAAAATACCCAGAAATGAGGACATATCTGTGTTGAATTTATTGTTAGCGGCTTTGGTTATTTAGAAGTTTAATTTTATTTGTTCATCTTTCAAGCACAAACGTTTTGTGGACTGTAATGTCTTCATTGTTTCGGGTATGCAATGAAACAGCCCTAACTTGCGACTACCTTCACGGTACTTGTGTACATTATCATGTTGTCTTTACAGTGACTGTCCTCATTCAAGTGGCAATTACACAAGGGACAGTCACTGTGAGATGTCCTCATTTGTGACAAGGACAGTCACACTTAGGACATCTCATAGTGATATTCCCTTGTGTAATTTCCACTTGAATGTATTGCTATTGAACCACATTAATGCTTTTCTTCTTCAACAAATGAGGACAGTCACTGTAAAGACAACATGATAATGTACACAATTACCAAAAAATGATCTTGTTAATTGATGTAACACTTTGTCTTGCTCACTCCCTATCCTTCACTAGGGTCTCTTTAGGCCAATGTTTTGACTTGATAGGGTACTTAACTATCCCTACACTCTTTAGGTATCTCTACCCAAGATCCCACTCCTTCAACTAGTGCACACCAACAAGAAATACAACGAACTCTTCTCAATACCAATCTAGCTACTAGGACACTCCTAGTCTTGTCTTCACAAATTGAAACACATTCAACTAGAACTTTACTCCATGGAGAGGCTGGCCACTAGGACCTCTATTGGTTTCAATATTACTCCTTCACCTATACTTTTCATCAGTACTTCAATCCGGTTCATCAAACCATGCATGCCAATTGCACCCAAAAATAGGCTGCTAGCAATTAGGCCTTTGTCAAGCCTTTTTGTTTATATTAAGCCACCTAAAGGGCTTAGGATTCAGATGCCCTTTATTGAGAACTCCAAGATATCTAAGGTCTTCTCCTCCTAGATTTTTTGTACACCAACTGCTACAGCCATGCCTGAAAACAAGTATTTTGACACAACTTGGACAGTCTGACTAAGAGTTTGTTTTCTTAGCAGCCAAAGAAACTCACCCAATCTTCTAATTTGACTTGGGGCTTCTTTAGATGTGTGTCTACCTCTCCATGAGATTTTAGTTGAAGCAACCAATGCATTCAACTTGTTGTAATCTTCTTGTAATGATTTGTCATCCCTAACTGTGCTCAACTGACTCACCTAGGACATCATTGCAAACATAGAAAATGAGCTTCCCAGGGCCCCTCCTTCCAAACATATAGTACATGGATTCTCCTCACCCATTCCAAGAGCCCGTACAAAATTGACAATGGAATGATGAGCTAAGACTCCATTTGTTCAACCTGCCTGGTTCAAACCAATGATAGGGTACTTAACAAAAGAATTAACAAACTAGTTGGAATGCTTCAAAACTCAAAAAAAACACAACACAGAATAAAAAAACAACTTGTACTAACTTTTCCAATAGACACTGCGAGCTATCTAATCCATTAATCAACTGAAAACAAAGAAACAAAAAAACTCAAGAATTCACTAAAACCGTGTTACTCTACAAATCTTCTTAATTCCAAATGTTTTTCCCCCCAACCTTTTGCACAGATCGATGGAGGCCTCTTATATTTGATCTGATGCCTAATTCAATGGTTTCATATAGTTACATAACCATCTTACTCGAAAATGCTCCCTTGCACAAATGTTGTCAATGTTGTGAATGACAACATTGACAACTTGTTACAACCTTTGGGATTTTGGTTCAAAACTTATTGTTCAAACACCATAAGACCCTAACCATGACTTAGTTAGGCTATTTAGACCTCACATAGGACACTTCTACACTTCTTTGCCCAATTTGACCCCTAAATGCTTCATTCCCACTTTTGCCACAATATTGGTAACTTGGGTACAAATTGGCACTTGCCTTCACAAAGGTCACACATGAGGACATCTCACAGTGATCGATTGTCCCTTGTGTAATTGCCACTTGAATGTATTGCTATTGAACCACATTAATTCTTTTCTTCTTCAACAAATGAGGACAGTCACTCTAAAGACAACATGATAATGTACACTCACTGTAAGGACAGTCACAAATGAGGACATCTCACAGTGACTGTCCCTTGTGTAATTGCCGCTTGAATGTATTGCTATTGAACCACATTAATGCTTTTCTTCTTCAACAAATGAGGACAATCACTCTAAAGACAACATGATAATGTACACTCACTGTAAGGATAGTCACAAATGAGGACATCTCACAGTGACTATCCCTTGTGTAATTGCTGCTTGAATTACAAAAGGGACAGTCATTGTGAGATGTCCTCATTTGTGACAAGGACAGTCACACATGAGGACATCTCACAGTGATTGTCCCTTGTGTAATTGCCACTTGAATGTATTGCTATTGAACCACATTAATGCTTTTCTTCTTCAACAAATGAGGACAGTCACTCTAAAGACAACATGATAATGTACACTCACTGTAAGGACAGTCACAAATGAGGACATCTCACAGTGACTGTCCCTTGTGTAATTTCCGCTTGAATTACATAAGGGACAGTCATTGTGAGATGTCCTCATTTGTGACAAGGATAGTCACACATGAGGACATCTCACAGTGATTGTCCCTTGTGTAATTGTCACTTGAATGTATTGCTATTGAACCACATTAATGCTTTTCTTCTTCAACAAATGAGGACAGTCACTCTAAAGACAACATGATAATGTACACTCACTGTAAGGACAGTCACAAATGAGGACATGTCACAGTGACTGTCCCTTGTGTAATTGCCGCTTGAATTACACAAGGGACAGTCATTGTGAGATGTCCTCATTTGTGACAAGGACAGTCACACATGAGGACATCTCACCGTGATTGTCTGTAATGTCCCCTTTTTGGCTAACTTGGAAAACAGGAACAATTACTCCACTTCTCAGACTTACTCTATAAGATACTTACAATTAAACTAAGTAATGGAGGTTACTTAAGATATCAACCGCTATTTCAGATTCAATCACAATATGTGTGCAAGATGATATTGATACCAATATGTTTAATAGCACTGTCGGATATAATGATATGAAATATGCTATGAATATGATGTTTCCTATCACTTATAGTGATAGTATAATGATGGTATGTCTGATATAAACAATATCGATATACAATCAATAAGTATTGCTTACAGCAATGTATTTGCTGTGTCTGATATGATGATGTAATTATGCAAATGTGTAATATCGCTATGAGTGATATGTTGCTATTTCAGATTCTGAATTATATGCTTGCAACTTCAAATATTGATGCTGTTTCTGACTATCCTTTCTATCTGTGCAATCATGGTGTTGTCTCTGATCTGCAATGATAAACTTGAAACCAAACTACCAAAGGCAGATGCTCTATTGAGTATATCCAAATATGGATAAGTAAATAAAGTTCTAATGATGCCTTGAGTGACTGACGAGAATGCATTCTTATATTGTCTTTAACAAATGAAGAGATGCTATGAATGAGACGTGTCTTGTTTCTTCCTCCATGTCCCTTTGTTAAGCACACCTTTCCATAATCCGACAGTTCACATAATATTATTTCATTATTTTCTGATCATAGATAACTCCCAGATTGACTCAATATCAAATCTTTTTATGAAGGTAATCTTCCCTAATTGGTAGTGCAACCAGTAGTTAACATCCATTGTGTTTGTATTAGTTTGGTCTAACTATCATTAGTATTTAGTCAATCGATATTAACTCTTGCCTTATCCCATATTGTTATGATGATATCCAATCTTTCTACTCTGATATAAGTCGATATCATTTTCTGATAATTGTCCATTTATTGGTTGATTGCTGGTAATGGAGTTTGATCTTCAAATTGACTTCCATTCCTGTTAATACTTAAGGATACATTGTACTTATTATCCATGACTGATGCCTCATTCATCAATAGCTTGTGATATAATCACTGATGCTTTTGTGTTTCTACAAGATGTGGTTTATCTCAGACAATCGATAATCTTTCAATCCTTTAGTCGATATCCTCCTATGTGGTGTCTATTGATATAGATAGTAGAATTCAATCTAGTTTATGTTATTGTCATGATAACATAGGAAGTGATGGTGCATATTTGCTAGCGGGTCTTCATGTTTGATATTGCTTTATCGGATATGTCATTGTCTAAACTTGTGCAATTAATGATTATTTATAATATATGAATGGTTATCCTTCTTGCTTATCAATACATCTTCTGAAACCCATAGCGACCTATCCCTTATTCATATCATGTTGATCTTGACTTCATAGTATTTGGTTCATTAATCATCCTCTCATGGTATCGATGTGTAATGACTAGTGATTGTTGTATCACTTCTTCGTTCCTCATCGTGATAGATAATGCAGATGTTTAATGTAGATGTATATCGATTACAGATATTCGATATTGCTTTAAACGTTATTATTATTATTATTATATTTATTAATGTTATTGTTATTATTAAATATTATAATTAATGATGTTAGTAATATTAATAATATTATAATAAATATTATTATAGTGATAACATATTGTTTTATATTGAGAGGTTTATTAATATTATTTATATATTAAAATTATTATATCAATAATTGATTTAATATTATTACTTAATATATTATTATAATATAATATATATAATTTATTAATAATTATTTATTATTAATTTATATTATAATTATAATCATAATTATATTATTTATTAATATTTTAATATTATTTAATTAACATATTACTTATTATGCTAACTATATATTATTATTATCTTTTGATAATAATTATATATTATTGTTATATACCATTAATAATAGATTATTATATATCATCTAATCATTTTATTATTATACTAAGTTCAAAATGTCACGGCTCATGACATTGTCCCTTGTGTAATTGCCACTTGAATGTATTGCTATTGAACCACATTAATGCTTTTCTTCTTCAACAAATGAGGACAGTCACTCTAAAGACAACATGATAATGTACACTCATTGTAAGGACAGTCACAAATGAGGACATCTCACAGTGACTGTCCCTTGTGTAATTGCCACTTGAATTACACAAGGGACAGTCATTGTGAGATGTCCTCATTTGTGACAAGGACAGTCACACATGAGGACATCTCACAGTGATTGTCCCTTGTGTAATTGCCACTTGAATGTATTGCTATTCAACCACATTAATGCTTTTCTTCTTCAACAAATGAGGACAGTCACTCTAAAGACACCATGATAATGTACACTCACTGTAAGGACAGTCACAAATGAGGACATCTCATAGTGACTGTCCCTTGTGTAATTGCCACTTGAATGTATTGCTATTCAGCCACATTAATGCTTTTCTTCTTCAACAAATGAGGATAGTCACTCTAAGGACAACATGATAATGTACACTCACTGTAAGTGTACATTATCATGTTGTATTACAAATGGACCTTATGTTGGTCGGGATATAAGTGCAAAAAAAAAAAGGAACGTTGTCATTTGTGTTTTCAACAGCGCCGAGAGAGATTCCCTCCGCGAAATGAAGCGGGTTATCATTTGTGTTTTGAACAAAGCGGGTTGTCATTTGTGTTTTGAATAGCACCGAGAGAGATTCCCTCCGCGAAATCAAGCGGGTTGTCATTTGTGTTTTCAACAGCGCCGAGAGAGATTCCCTCCGCAAAATCACAGCTACAATTTCTGAGTACGTTGGGTTTATTTTTCTTTTGTCATTATTATTTAATCTGGTATTCAGCTGTTAGAGAGCTAAAATACCCAGAAATGAGGACATATCTGTGTTGAATTTATTGTTAGCGGCTTTGGTTATTTAGAATGCTTCCCCACAATACTTAATTACACAAGGGACAGTCACTGTGAGATGTCCTCATTTGTGACAAGGACAGTCACACATGAGGACATCTCACAGTGACTGTCCCTTGTGTAATTGCCACTTGAATGTATTGCTATTCAGCCACATTTATGGGCCCGTTTGGACCACGACACACAGTAGCATCTACAGAGAAGAATATCCCAGGTGTAACAAGTTGTAAGAATATACCAACAGTTCTAAGAAGTTCCCTAGCACGTAGTAGCATCTACAGAGAAGAATATACAACATGAGGGCAGCCACTGTAAAGACAACATGATAATGTACACTCATTGTATGTGTACATTATCATGTTGTCTTTACAGTGACTGACCTCATTCAAGTGGCAATTACACAAGGGACAGTCACTGTGAGATGTCCTCATTTGTGACAAGGACAGTCACACATGAGGATATCTCACAGTGACTGTCCCTTGTGTAAGCCACTTGAATGTATTGCTATTCAACCACATTTATGGGCCCGTTTGGACCACGGCACACAGTAGCATCTACAGAGAAGAATATCCCAGGTGTAACAAGTTGTAAGAATATACCAACAGTTCTAAGAAGTTCCCTAGCACATAGTAGCATCTTCTAATTGTCTATACCACTTCACAAGGTATTGTTTGCACACATTGTTTTTGGTTCTTTTGATGACCCTTGTTTTGAAATTGCTATTAGGCCTTGTAGCTTATATGTTTTGACTGCTGGAGAGCTTCTAAAGCTAAGCAAGAAGACCATTGCACGAGTTATAGCCGCGCGCTCAGGTTTGAAAATTGTATATTTTTTAATCTAATGTATATTTTAATCCTTTTGCCATGTCATGTAATATGTCTTGCCTTGTAGCTTATATGTTTTGAAATTGCTGTTAGGCCTTGTAGCTTATATGTTTTGATTGCTAGAGAGCTTCTAGAGCTAAGCAAGAAGGCCTTGTAGCTTATATGTTTTGTGTACTTTTGACAATTTTGCTTAGTCACTGAAAGTTGTAGACCGAAGTTTTCATAGCCCAATTTTTGCTTCCTGCGAAGAACGATCATGTCAGATAATATAAGTGAAGAACAAAATAGGGAGACAATCGCTAGATTGTGGTCTAACTTGAAAAGAAAAGGTGATGGAAAATGTTATTGTCCCTGCAAAATTTGTAAGGGCTTAAACCGTAGAAGATTGCTAATCAAAACAGTTAAGAGACATTGTAGGGAGAATGGTCACATTGAAGGGGGGCATGACTATCATCCACTGGTAAGTTGTTCATTATATCATTTTAACAATTTATATACATATGAAATCACTTGATGATGAGTTGAAGATCATGGTTTATTTATGTTAATCAATTTTATATAGGTTGATCTCCCCAGGGAAGTACATGATATGGAGGAACATGGGGGTGCGAATATCCAAGGTGAAGATAATGATCCCATGGAAGATGACGATCATGCGCCAGAAAACACAATTGAAGATGATGGTATAAATACATTGATCCATGACACATTTAGTCCAAGCGGATCTGATCATGATGATGATGATAGCCTTGATGTACCTCTACTTGAGAAGGCATATGAGCCCCTATACAAAGACTCCCAAACAACTCTTCTCTCTGCTGTATTGTTGTTGTTGAACTTGAAGGTTATGAATGGTTTATCCAACATAACAATGTCACGTATGTTAAGGTATGTCATATATGTCTTTATAGTTAACAAAGGGTGAATAATGTACCACTAATATTGTTTATATTAACAACTTATATTTTTTGCTGTAGATTGATAGGCGAGTTTTTGTTACCACCATCAAATATTCTACCTCGCTCATATCGAGAATTATCTGCTATTATGAAAGATATTGGAATGGAGTATCAAGCAATACATGCTTGTCCCAATGATCATATTATATATTATAAAGAACATGAATTTGCAACACAATGCCCTGTATGTCATACGAGTAGATATCGAACAGATCGAATAACAAAAAAGGTGCCTCACAAGGTTCTTCGTTACATCCCCATTATTCCACGGATGCGACAATTATTCAGGTGTACTAGCTTGGCACAATTTATGGATTACCATGCACGCAATAGAAGTCGAGATGACATTATTCGAATCCCTGCGGATGGTTCGGCATTTATGCACATAGAGGAAAAGTGGCAACACTTCAAAGAAGAACCTCGTAATCTCAGGCTTTCATTGGCAGCGGATGGTGTCAATCCATTTGGAGAGATGAGATCTGTTTTCTCGGTGTGGCCTATTTTTGTTATCAACAATAACATTCCTCCGTGGATGTCAATAAAGAGGGAGCACATTATGTTGGCAATGATTGTTCCAGGTATTTTATCATTTGATAGTTATTAATTTACATGTACTTACAAATCTTACAGTAAAATGGTCACAATAATTATGTAATGTTACTGTTCATTCAAGTAGGTAAATATCAAGTTAAAGATATGAATGTATATATTGAGCCTCTTATTGACGAGTTGGTGGAGTTATGGAACGGTGTCACTATGTATGACGTGTCTAGACCAATAGGACAAAGACAATTTCAATTCCATGCAATACTTGTATGGACAATACATGATGCCCCAGGGCTAACACATTTTTGTGGTATGTTATAGTGAATTCAAGTTGCGCATGATAATTCTAATTATAAAAATCAACATATTTAATAATCCAATTATATCATTATCTTGTAGGTCTTCAAACAAAGGGAAAATTTGCATGTCCAGTTTGTGGTCCAAAGATGAAATCTCGTCATTCAAAAAGTTTAGGAAAGCATGTGTTTGATGAGTACAGACACTTCCTCCACAGGAATCATAAGTATCGAAGTATGGAAAAACATCTTTTCAATGGGAAAGAAGAGACTACATCAAAGCCACGAAGAATGACACCTCGCCTATGGAAGTTGGAATATAATAGAATTAATCGTCGAGGTAATGTCGTTCCACTTAATGGTTTATGTTTGTAATTTATATATTTCTATTGTGATTTTTGTTTACTAATTATGTAATTGATGATCGTGAAGGTCGTCAAGGCACTACTGACAACCTTCCAAAGGGACTAAAAAGCTATCCCAGACAATTTAGTAGGTTGCCCTACTACGAGGACCTACAAATTGTGCATTTGTTTGATCTTATGCATGTTGGAAAGAATATAACAGAGACATTGTGGAAAATACTGGATGGAAGGCGTGACAAAGAAAAAATTGTCAAAATTTGTAATGACATTCATGAATCCAATCATGCACTGAAGAATTTCATTCACTCAAATAGCAATAGAGATCAGATTAATATAAGTGCCCTTCCTTGGTTATTAACGGAGCAGCAAAGTGATGCCATAAAAGAAGTCATACGAAAAATTTGATTTCCCACAGGATTTGCTGGGAACATAAGCAATCTCATATCAAAGAAAAGTGAATTTGGGCCAGGGCTCAAAACGCATGATTGGCATACTTTCATCAAGGTAAGTTATGTTCTTCTGTATTTACAATATATTCATAAACTACGTGTACTATTCATTATGTTATGTTAGAAAATAATGAAATGATTGGTTTATAATTACTGCAGTACGTGCTACCTCTATCTCTCCCAGAGCACTTCAACAATAACATCAAACAAGTGATATATGATCTTGGAAAATACATGAGGTAAGCAGTAATATCTGTTCAATTTGTTGTATATATTTATTATATTCGCGATTTGTTTTTCTTGCTATGTAATCTATTGTATATTATTTTGTAAAGTCTCGTATTTATATATTTTTTGTGACTTGAATCTCTTAATGTAGGTGGTTGTCATCTAAAGAAATCCATAAAGAAGATATAAACTATTGGAAGAGAAGAATTCCTCATTTATTGTGTGAAATGCAAAAGTGTCTACCTCCAACTTTTTTCAATGCACAAGAACACTACCTCAGACACCAAGTTGAGGAGATTGAATTGTGTGGACCTGCACACACTAGGTCAATGTGGATGGTTGAGAGGCACTTGAAATCTTTGAAGGCTTTGGTTCGACAAAGAGCACATCCTGAGGGTTCTATGGTAGAGGGATACATGGTATACCAGACTATGGTGTACATTACTGAATATCTTCCTAAGTTTACTTCAAATATCCATGTAGATCGCATTTGGGATCTCGACCCTTTTAAAAAATTCAAAGGGGAGTACTTGATGGGGAAAGGTAGATTGAGGAAAGTGACAGGTAATAAATTATAAGATGTTATTGTAATAAATTATTTCTTAATCTTCAAAATAAATCGGTTGTAAGTCGTCTATTTTTTTTTTGTACAGTTGCTCGAGAGTGGGATGCACTACATTTGTATATTGCAAACAATCTTGATTGGATGACGGTATGGATTGAACGATGTCAACATTCTGGTCACACATTAACATGGGAAGGTGTATCTTCATTGGTTAAAGAAGCTCATCGTAATGGAGATTCTAATGTTACGCAAAGGGAAATAGATTTAGCATATGGTTTAAGAGATTTCTAGGTACGTACAAAATTATTAATCACCCGTATGTTTATCAACTCACGATATAATAATTTTGACATGTTTCACATATTATTGCAGGTTAAACACCACAAGGGTATGTTCTGTAATGGTCAAAAATTTCGTGTCAAAGTGTTGGATGACACGAAGAAAACTTGTGATTCTGGAATAACTGCAGTCTTTCAAGTGACTAATATTTCATCTAGAAATGACTTAGATCCTCAAGAGTCTAAAAATCAATACTATGGCATTTTGGATGATATACTTGAGTGCGACTTTAGTTCCTTCAAATTAGTACTCTTCGTTGTCAAATGGTACAGGCTACGACTTAATCCAAATGATCCTAATAGAACTGTTATTGAACATGATAATGGATTTACAATGGTTAATACAAGGTCGTTTGAGCCAGTTGGGGATGAGCCCTATGTTCTTCCAAGCCAATGTGAACAGGTATTTTACTCAGAGGTTTCACATAAACCGGGTTGGTCATTTGTTGTTAGACATGAACCGAGAGGAAGGCCGATAAAGTATAATGCGATGGAAGAAGAAGATACCGAAGAAGTAGAAGATGATGTAGATGATGATCACGATCGACAATTATTGGATGATGTTCCTGAGACAAATTTTCATGAAGAAGAAGAAGAAGATGATGCTGCTACTGATGATGATGATGAAGATGATGTTGATGTTGATGATGATGATGTTGATGATGACGACAACGACGACAACGACGAGGACGATGATGATGACGACGATGACGACGACGATGATGATGATGATGATGATGATGATGAGGATGATGATGATGAAATTTAAAGGTATGCCATCAATCCTTAATGTATTTAATATTCATTTCTTGATAGAAATATATTTGTCTTAAATGGTTACATAGTTTATTCATTATCTATTTAAAAGCTATAAGTGTTATAATGTGTACGTTTTAATGTTTTTAATTTTTATGTGATGCTTATGATGGATGTGATTATGATTATGATGTGATTATGCTCACGATAATTGAATTACATTTGCAGGAAATTGAACCCCTTTCAAGAGCATCCCGCACAGTCTCATGGATCGACAGGTATAAGTCAATACACCTTATAGAAAGTCTATTTAATACACTTATCAATAGTAAGATTGATGTCTTCTAAGATCTCTCCCATTTGCAGGTACCAGCAAATAGGTATTTGTCAGAAGTGTCTTCCTCGAGTGAGGGAAATATAGGAATAGAAGAGGAAAGTGAGACATGCAGTTTATCTAGAATAGGGAGATTAACTAGAGGTCAAAGGACTAGAAGGAAATTCAATAAACACATGAAATTTTTCCTTGCTCAAGGGGGGTCATGTTCTTATGATGATGAGACGAAAGGCGACATCGAGGTGCCCTTGAGGTACCAACATCTACAGAAACATTGGGTACCCAAGGAACTTCCTCCAATAAACATTGATTTTTGTGTTAATGAGAGGATATATCGCATAGCACCATCATCATTACATGGTTTGGGCCTATTTTCTATGGATGGCATAAAGGTGTCTTACAACAAAGTTTCTGAATTGATGGAGTATGTTGGACCATGTTACGATTACAAAAGTTGGATGCATATTGTTCAATATAAAAAAAGTATGCGTAGGTATGCACTCTCGGCAAATTATATACAACAGCAAGACAATAATCAAAGTAAAAGTGTGGCTATATACATTGATGGAAGGCCAAAAGCAACAGGGAATATTGCGGGTTTTATAAATAGTACACGACCTGGGTCAACTATAAAGCAACCCAATTGCATATTTGAGGCGCGCGAGGGAAATCGTGTATTCATCTGTGCGATAAAATCAATACGTGCAGGGGAAGAGCTGCTTATTGATTACAATTTGAACCGCATAGATACAAACGAGGCTACTATCATGGGGGTGGTACATACTATTAAACCAACTTCTAATCAATGACTCCAACATACCATTTAGTTATTAAATTTTTGGCTAACATTTTTATACTTGATCTTTGACACAGGGGCACAATATGGAGCAACCGCCCGAAGGTGATGGTGACGATATTCCTAGCTCATCTACACATGAGCAGGTAAAATTCATTGTAATTGTGCAAACTAGATAGAAGCAAAATGTTATTTTTTTTAATGTTATTTTCTTCATTGTTTTGGAGTAATTTTGATAATACTAATACTATTGTTGTCACAGAGGGCCGGTGGTCGGAGAGAGGGAAAGCAACCTGCAGTCCCTCAGGAGTCCCCCCTTGTGGACCCTTTTTTTATTGATTTAGCAGAGACCGATGACCCGATTGGTTCCATTAAAAAGCTGCTAAAGAAAATTGGGAAAGAACTTCTACGTTTGGTATCCATACATCCTCAGACTCAGGAAATAAAAGACAGGGCAGCTGAGTTGTTGCGCACTTCTGAAAACTTTAAAGTAAGTATTAATGAAATTTTTTATTATTACAAGAGTTCAATAATGGTTTTTATGTTATGCTCTTTTATGACATTAATTAAAATATGGATGCATTGTCTTTACAGAGTTATTTGCGTAATTTTGAACCCCATTCCCATGATGAGGCCGGTATTGCAAGTGGTTCGGGTAGATCACATGTTCCATTCCCCACTTGTGTTTTCCACTGAATATATATAGGAATGATCATAATCATTGACAATACATGCTCGAACAATCTTTTTTTTTAATGCTCTAACAATCTTGTCCATGCTAGTCCACGCGTTCTATATTTATGCATGCTCTAACAATTTTATTCTTCAGCTCCTTTCCATGATGATATGACAACGCCGCCTCCATCCAGAACAGCCACAAATGTCTTGCCGACTGCCATGTCAACAACACACAGCCTAAATGCACCAACTGTTGCACCATCTACTGGTACACAAATCCCTCTTTTTCTCTCTTTTGTTATGTGTTTAAGTGTTATGTGTTTACGATGTAGATCCCTTGATTGTGTTTGTGCCATGGGTGCTCTGCACCAATTTATTTCCCTTGAAGTATTATTTCTTGGAGGCATTTGATAATGGTTTTCATTTTTTGCAATAGGAGATGCAACAAGTCCCGATGCAACATCATTTCCTGGATGTTCCCGTGTTCCTAGTACGGGAACGGTGAAGGATTGTGTATTGATCATCAGCGACGATGAAGGCGTTCCCTTAAAAGTATCCAAACTTCCAGGTACTTTAAAGTTATTATTATTCTATAGTGATATAATAGTAATTTAGTTTTTGATCACTCTTCATCGACTAATGATCCCATGATTATTTTGTAGGGAATGATATTTTTTGGCGAAAACTTGGTGACGAGTGTTTGCGGATATTCGGGCCCACCATACGTACATGGTGGAACATCATATCCTAACTAAAACCCCAAACCACTATTTTGATTTCATATCATTGCTAGAATAGTTTTCCTTTTCATCAATTTCTTGAACTATATTAAAGGTAGCTTCTCTTCATTTATGAGTCTAACATGTTTTTTTTTACTTAAAAGGTGGAATAACCAAGATAAAAAGTTGAAGGATGATCTTGTAGATAGTATGACCCAGCTTTTTGGACCTCGTGCATTCGAGAGAAACAAGCTCCTTGAAAGAGCTGGTTTATGTTTGAAGTATATTAGGGACCAGTACAGGAAATATTTAGAGGTTAACCCAAGGCACGAGCGTCCGCCCTGTGTTCTTGAGGCTGAGTGGCAGGGTTTGATTTTGGATGGAAAGTATAAAGCCGACATGAAAAAAGAAATTACGCTAGTAGAGAGTAGAGCAAGGTATGTGATACTTTTGAGAATGTAATTATGTACTAATTAACCTCTAAATTTTTCCTATATTGGTCTCTAACATATTTCAAACTTTTCATAGATTGCCTGACACATCAAAGGCAACAAAGGCAAGATTAGAAAAGCACGGGACACACAAGCTCGGCTCTAGTGGTTTTTCCAAACTTCAAGCACGAGTTGTAAGTATTAGTAAATGAAAACTTGTATCAATTTTTTTATATATTGCAAGGAAATTTTTTTTGATCAAACAATGCAAGTAAAATTCACCATACCAAGAAAAAATGTAGGGGTCAGAGTTCAATAGATGCCTCACAGAAGAGGACAAGAGAATTGGCTTCCAACAAGGCTATAGAGCCGTGGCTGAACGGCTACGAGCTGAAATCAGTGTGCAAGGTTCAAATAATGATGCATCTGAGCCACAGGTAAATAAGCTAAATGAAATTTATTTCAAATTGAATACTTTACCAATTAGTCTATTTGATGTTAAGTTCTAATATAAAGTGAGTATATCTGTTTTAAGAAAGCAATGATAACAATGTGTAGGATATTGGAATGCAGCCTGACAATCCTTCTACACAATCTATGCATAATGAAGGTTCGCATGATGTGCATCCTAGTGGTGGAGGTATACATTTGCTATTAAAATTTTTATATGTAATTACAATTGGTGTTTGGATTAATGTAACATTTTGTATAGCAACTGTAGAGGATCGAGGGGTCGGTGCTCATGAGCATGTTGAGGTTGAGTCTAGACAAAATGATGTGGCCAGATCAGGTAATTAAAGAGCGCCACAGTTATGTTCTTTAAAATAATTAAATACTTGTAACAATTATAATTAAATATTTTAAATTTAACTCTTTTATTTGTTATTGTAGAGGACCCCCCTTTGCAGCAGCATAGGAATTTGAGATCATCAAGAACAAAGAACAAAACAACTGATGAGGGGGGTATTGATGATAACACTGATGCTCCTCTTAGAGCTTACATAGAAAAAAAAATTAGAAAGAGAAAAAAGAAATGATTGTCATCTAAATACCTTAATTGATAATGACTGAATTTTATGTCTCAATGAATTTAATTATGTGCTAATGAATGTTCATGAATTATGTGTTTATTTTCATATTGATGAATGTTGTGTGTTAACGAATCTAATGTGTTAATGAATGTTATCATGTGATATTGATTGAATGTTACATTTTATTAATAATTGAAAGAATGAATGAATGTTAGATGTTAACGGGGAATGTAGAGTGATGTTAGGGGGAGGGGGGTGTGGCCAAATGAGCTTCCACCTTCACGTGGTTGGCCCTGTTTAGTAGAGAATATTAAACTATATTCTCGAAACAAAGTGAAGCTCAATAAGATACTAAATGAGTCAAAATGGTTATCAAGGTCCTCTATCCATAAGATACTTGTAGTCAAAATGGTTATTAATAAGATACTTGTAGTCAAAATGGTTATCTAGGTCCTCTATCCATTCCATAAGTTCTTCACCATTCAAACTTCCTCCATAACAAGGAATGTGCTCTAGGTTAGTCATGAAGCTTAGCATGGACTCTCTGTCAGATAGAGCCACTATTTCAGAGCCTTTTTTGTGCATTTCCTTCAAGCACTGTACAGTGTACGGATGTGAAAGGGAGGGCAGACCAGTGTGGAAGTTAGAGTATTTATATCTTATGCTTTGAGAGTTTATTTGGTAGATTCAAGACACCTTATATCAAAGTTATTCCTTTTTCTTATCTGTTGTTCTGTCAAACCCTCATTTTTTGAGTTATTGCATTCAAATGGCCTTAACTTGCAAATAAACCATAGGATATCCTCTGTTCTTTGTAAAATGCAAGTTAAGGGGGTTTATTTTCATATTTTAAAAGCTTTGGAACAGGATACTAAGCCAGAGAATTTCAAGAGCAAGCCCTAGGTCAAGAATCTCAATGTTCTTGACTAGGAGTTGATGGATTATGCAAGATCAGAGGGTAGCGGCAAGTAAAGGACCTCAAACCTTGTTGAATCTAGATCTTTAGAGCATGGTGGACATCTTCAAACTCTGATCTTGGTTTCATGCACCCATTTTCAATGCCTTGTTTTGGAACCCACACCCAAAGGCATGCATTAGGTCTGCGGACTCAATAAGGTCTGGGAGTTGGAGGATTGTTAGAACATCAAAAAGGGTACTCAAAAAACATATAAGTTCATAAGGTCCTTTGTCAAATTGAAGAGTTATTGCTGCAGAACAGGTTTTGGAGACCTACTAGAGTCACTAGGTCTATTTGGACCCGTTTGGACCACGACACACAGTAGCATCTACAGAGAAGAAGTTTGGTATGCAATGGTCTTGAAACCTCCTGAGAAATTCTTGGTATGCATTTGTGTGGTGCAAAAGCTTCGTTGAAAGAGAAAAAGAAGAAAAGAATAGAAATGATTTTTTTTCTTTTTATGTCATATATTGTAACCAGCTACTTATAACTTGCAAAAATTATTATAACCATTTGAAATTGAAACTTAGTTTAATGTGAAACTGAGAACTGCTTTATTAGAGCTTTCTGTGATTTAGATTTAGACATCAAGAACATTGTTTGCCTAATATTGTGATTAATGTTTATTTATTAATATCTCATACTGACAAACAATTGATAATTGTAGGGAAAACGTCATTGGGGGTCTTTGAGGATCCACCAGAAGCCAAGGAGAAAATGTATTCAAATGCTAAAGATGGTGTAACAGTCCTTACAGCTGTTGAACCTTGCTGTGTACTTCATCTCCGATTCTCCAAGTTCAACAGTACTGTGGTATTCCTTTGGATACTTCTAATGGTAAATTTCAGACATCAAGTTCTTTTCGTATGAAACTACTACATTTGTAATCTGTAGTTTTAAACTTTTAGTTTATAAATGTTCATCAGCTTTAGTTCGTATGCTGCCATTTCAAGTATGATTAATGAAGTTACCTTTATCACAGGATGAAAGTGAGCAGTCAGCATACTGGTACGGAGCTGGCAGCATTGATACGGTGACTAGGGCATCGTTTAATGGTGGTATTGTGTTTTCCCGTATTTAGGGCATCGGCCTTTTGAAGCATTGCCTTCATCTTTCTTAAGTCTGAGTTTTAAGTTTGTTTATCTCTCTCGGCGCTGTTGAAAATACAAATGACAACGTTCTTGTTTGTTTTGCCCTTATATCCCGATGTGATTTCGCGGAGGGTTACGGCGCTGTTGAAAACACAAATGAAAACACAAATCCCTTGTGTAATTGCCACTTGAAGGAGGACAGTCACTGTAAAGACAACATGATAATGTACACTTACAGCCCGTGTACATTATCATTGTGTCTTTAGAGTGACTATCCTCATTTGTTGAAGAAGAAAAGCATTAATGTGGCTGAATAGCAATACATTCAAGTGGCAATCACACAAGGGACAGTCACTGTGAGATGTCCTCATTTGTGACTGTCCTTACAGTGAGTGTACATTATCATGTTGTCTTTAGAGTGACTGTCCTCATTTGTTGAAGAAGAAAAGCATTAATGTGGTTCAATAGCAATACATTCAAGTGGCAATTACACAAGGGACAATCGATCACTGTGAGATGTCCTCATGTGTGACTATCCTTGTCACAAATGACTATCCTTGTAAAGACAACATGATAATGTACACATACAATGAGTGTACATTATCATGTTGTCTTTACAGTGGCTGCCCTCATGTTGTATATTCTTCTCTGTAGATGCTACTATGTGCTAGGGAACTTCTTAGAACTGTTGGTATATTCTTACAACTTGTTACACCTGGGATATTCTTCTCTGTAGATGCTATTGTGTGCCGTGGTCCAAACAGGCCCATAAATGTGGTTGAATAGCAATACATTCAAGTGGCAATTACACAAGGGACAATCACTGTGAGATGTCCTCATGTGTGACTGTCCTTGTCACAAATGAGGACATCTCACAGTGACTGTCCCTTGTGTAATTGCCACTTGAAGGAAAAAAGCATTAATGTGGTTCAATAGCAATGTATTCAAGCGGCAATTACACAAGGGATAATCACTCTGAGATTTCCTCATTTGTGACTATCCTTACAGTGAGTGTACATTATCATGTTGTCTTTACAGTGACTGTCCTCATTTGTTGAAGGAAAAAAGCATTAATGTGGTTCAATAGTGATGCAGAGTAGTCAGGGCTTTTAGAATATACAAATATACATCCTTAACTCTCATTCCACCAAGGAAGAAGGAATTCCAATGGTTGAAACGTGAGTTAAGGTCTTTACATCAGTCAAACCCTGAAAATGAGGGTTTGTAAACAATGCACAGAAAATTTGAAATAACTTAGATATAAAACAAAGAGAATCAATCAAACCAACTTCCAAAGCATCAGATGTCACTATTACAACTTCCAGGCAAATTTTATCATCCAACCACCATCCGTACAGCCGTACAGAGTTCGTTTTTCACCAGAAATGCACTAAAACAGGGTTATTTTTATTTTTTATGAAAGCAAAATGATTACAATACTGGTTCTCTGTCTGTCTTCGACCATTTGAAGCCTAAAATAGGCTCTCCAAACGTTGGTTCAACCATCTAGGTGGTTAGAACAGTTTATCCAACAAATGTCAACTTTGCTAAGCAACTTTTAAAGTTGCATTACAACTTTGCAAACAACTTTGCCGAGAAGGTTAAAAATGTGTTGTGAAACTTTAGGAACCTTATTAAAGTTATTTTGGACCTTCAAACTTCTTAACAACATCTAAAAGACACCTAATAAACACTTACTATGCTCATTTCATCCAAGGACTCAAAAGATGCCCAAGGTTTATAAGTCACTAAGGGGTCTTGTGTCCAACAAGTGGATGTTTATAAGGAGATAAGATCAATCCTTAATATTTATTACAAACCAAGAAAACATCTAAAACTCCTATTCTAATTTATTGTCATTCAAAAAGACTCTGATTTGTCATTCAAAAAGACTCTGATTTGTCAATCAAAAGGACCTTTCACCAGTCAATCCTTCAAAGCTCCAAGGTGAAAATCTTATGTTCCAATTGATAGGATTTGACTCCTTGGCTTCATGGCAACTTCCTTCAATCATGGTGTCTTTGGCTTGCATTAGGGATGCCCCTGCATCAAATAGCAATGCATTCAAGTGGCAATTACACAAGGGACAGTACATGCCCATTAAAGTTGGTGTTTTGTTATCCAGCATGACAATGGAGACAACATACTCTGTGTCAATTTTACTGATCAAATTTCCCTCCGCCAGGCAAAGCAACAATCTGGGTATGATAAGGTGAAATTTTGTAGTCCTTTTGGGTATGATAACAGTTCCAGTTTCCAATAAGATGGTTCATTTTTATAATCTAGCTTCAATTTCTCTTGTGAAAATCTTTTTTTCATTTTATGGGTGGTAAAATATAATTATTATGCTAGAGGTGTGTACTTATGGATGATAATGAAACAAAATGATAAGATTTAAGACTCTTGTTTTTTTTTTAAATAGCAATTTAAGTTTCCTTCTATTATAAATTACTGTTTTTCTATTTTTTAATGTATCTTTCCAAATCTTTTATATCAATTTTATTTATGAAATATAAATATATTAATAATGTTTTAGTGTTTTTAGGATTAGTTTATATCAATTCTATGTATCATCATTCATCATTCAATTGTCAGTATTATTAATTTAGACTGTGCAATTGTAGAACTACTCGAATATGGGTTGGATGGATACTCAAGCAGGGGAACCCTCCTCAAATATCTCAAGCAGTGAACTTGGAAAAATGTGTCCTGAAGGAACCCTTTCCATCAGAGAGATAAAAGTACAAACAAGTAAAAGAAGCAGGCTCTGCAAATATGTTTTTGAGAAGAAAAATGATAGATTATTCGAGTATGGTTCATGAGGTATATCTAAAAAGACATTTTTTTTCTTATTATAATAAAAGAGGAAGTTGTGAATGTCAAAGTTGAGTGAAACAAAAATTATTTTCATCAAATTTTATTAGGCTTGCTTTTGGGAATAGTTTCTTACAATATTGCTATTAAGATTTTTATTGTGTAGTTTTTAGATTAGGTTTATAAAATTATATTTCATGAGTAGTGATTCATATTAATCAATTAACGATACTTTTGGAAGGTATTTTCAATGTGTCAAATTTTGATATTTTTACAAGAATTAGATTGTGTAATTTTTTTAATTAAAGTCATTGACTCATATTTCATAAATAATAGTTCTCATGAATCCATCTCTTATAAGATTAAATAGTCTATTTAGGAAGTATTTCTGATAGTATGTCAAATTATGATATTACTATTACCATTAGATTGCATGGCTTTGAAGTCAACCTCGTTGACCCATATTCTTCTCTGTAGATGCTACTATGTGCTAGGGAACTTCTTAGAACTGTTGGTATATTCTTACAACTTGTTACACCTGGGATATTCTTCTCTGTAGATGCTACTATGTGCCGCGGTCCAAACGGGCCCATAAATGTGGTTGAATAGCAATACATTCAAGTGGCAATTACACAAGGGACAGTCACTGTGAGATGTCCTCATGTGTGACTGTCCTTGTCACAAATGAGGACATCTCACAGTGACTGTCCCTTGTGTAATTTCCACTTGAATGAGGACAGTCACTGTAAAGACAACATGATAATGTACACTTACAGCCCGTGTACATTATCATGTTGTCTTTAGAGTGACTATCCTCATTTGTTGAAGAAGAAAAGCATTAATGTGGCTGAATAGCGATACATTCAAGTGGCAATCACACAAGGGACAGTCACTGTGAGATGTCCTCATTTGTGACTGTCCTTACAGTGAGTGTACATTATCATGTTGTCTTTAGAGTGACTTTCCTCATTTGTTGAAGAAGAAAAGCATTAATGTGGTTCAATAGCAATACATTCAAGTGGCAATTACACAAGGGACAATCGATCACCGTGAGATGTCCTCATGTGTGACTATCCTTGTCACAAATGAGGACATCTCACAATGACTGTCCCTTGTGTAATTCAAGTGGCAATTACACAAGGGACAGTCACTGTGAGATGTCCTCATTTGTGACTGTCCTTACAATGAGTGTACATTATCATGTTGTCTTTAGAGTGACTGTCCTCATTTGTTGAAGAAGAAAAGCATTAATGTGGTTCAATAGAAATACATTCAAGTGGCAATTACACAAGGGACAATCGATCACTGTGAGATGTCCTCATGTGTGACTATCCTTGTCACAAATGAGGACATCTCACAATGACTGTCCCTTCTGTAATTGCCACTTGAATGAGGACAGTCACTGTAAAGACAACATGATAATGTACACATACAATGAGTGTACATTATCATGTTGTCTTTACAGTGGCTGCCCTCATGTTGTATATTCTTCTCTGTAGATGCTACTATGTGCTAGGGAACTTCTTAGAACTGTTGGTATATTCTTACAACTTGTTACACCTGGGATATTCTTCTCTGTAGATGCTACTGTGTGCTGGGGTCCAAACGGGCCCATAAATGTGGTTGAATAGCAATACATTCAAGTGGCAATTACACAAGGGACAGTCACTGTGAGATGTCCTCATGTGTGACTGTCCTTGTCACAAATGAGGACATCTCACAGTGACTGTCCCTTGTGTAATTGCCACTTGAATGAGGACAGTCACTGTAAAGACAACATGATAATGTACACAAGTACCGTGAAGGTAGTTGCAAGTTACGGCTGTTTCATTGCATACCCGAAACAATGAAGATGTTACGGTCCACAAAACGTTTGTGCTTGAAAGATGAACAAATAAAATTAAACTTCTAAATAACCAGAGCCGCTAACAATAAATTCAACACAGATATGTCCTCATTTCTGGGTATTTTAGCTCTGTAACAGCTGAATACCAGATTACATAATAATGACAAAAGAAAAATAAACCCAACGTACTCAGAAATTGTAGCTGTGATTTCGCGGAGGGAATCTCTCTCGGCACTGTTGAAAATACAAATGACAACGTTTCTCTACATTATCATGTTGCCTTTACAGTGACTGTCCCTTGTGTAATTGCCACTTGAAGGAGGACAGTCACTGTAAAGACAACATGATAATGTACACTTACAGCCCGTGTACATTATCATGTTGTCTTTAGAGTGACTATCCTCATTTGTTGAAGAAGAAAAGCATTAATGTGGCTGAATAGCAATACATTCAAGTGGCAATCACACAAGGGACAGTCACTGTGAGATGTCCTCATTTGTGACTGTCCTTACAGTGAGTGTACATTATCATGTTGTCTTTAGAGTGACTGTCCTCATTTGTTGAAGAAGAAAAGCATTAATGTGGTTCAATAGCAATACATTCAAGTGGCAATTACACAAGGGACAATCGATCACTGTGAGATGTCCTCATGTGTGACTATCCTTGTCACAAATGAGGACATCTCACAATGACTGTCCCTTGTGTAATTCAAGTGGCAATTACACAAGGGACAGTCACTGTGAGATGTCCTCATTTGTGACTGTCCTTACAATGAGTGTACATTATCATGTTGTCTTTAGAGTGACTGTCCTCATTTGTTGAAGAAGAAAAGCATTAATGTGGTTCAATAGCAATACATTCAAGTGGCAATTACACAAGGGACAATCGATCACTGTGAGATGTCCTCATGTGTGACTATCCTTGTCACAAATGAGGACATCTCACAATGACTGTCCCTTCTGTAATTGCCACTTGAATGAGGACAGTCACTGTAAAGACAACATGATAATGTACACATACAATGAGTGTACATTATCATGTTGTCTTTACAGTGGCTGCCCTCATGTTGTATATTCTTCTCTGTAGATGCTACTATGTGCTAGGGAACTTCTTAGAACTGTTGGTATATTCTTACAACTTGTTACACCTGGGATATTCTTCTCTGTAGATGCTACTGTGTGCTGGGGTCCAAACGGGCCCATAAATGTGGTTGAATAGCAATACATTCAAGTGGCAATTACACAAGGGACAGTCACTGTGAGATGTCCTCGTGTGACTGTCCTTGTCACAAATGAGGACATCTCACAGTGACTGTCCCTTGTGTAATTGCCACTTGAATGAGGACAGTCACTGTAAAGACAACATGATAATGTACACAAGTACCGTGAAGGTAGTTGTAAGTTACGGCTATTTCATTGCATACCCGAAACAATGAAGATGTTACGGTCCAGAAAACGTTTGTGCTTGAAAGATGAACAAATAAAATTAAACTTCTAAATAACCAGAGCCGCTAACAATAAATTCAACACAGATATGTCCTCATTTCTAGGTATTTTAGCTCTGTAACAGCTGAATACCAGATTACATAATAATGGCAAAAGAAAAATAAACCCAACGTACTCAGAAATTGTAGCTGTGATTTCGCGAAGGGAATCTCTCTCGGCACTGTTGAAAATACAAATGACAACGTTTCTCTACATTATCATGTTGCCTTTACAGTGACTGTCCCTTGTGTAATTGCCACTTGAAGGAGGACAGTCACTGTAAAGACAACATGATAATGTACACTTACAGCCCGTGTACATTATCATGTTGTCTTTAGAGTGACTATCCTCATTTGTTGAAGAAGAAAAGCATTAATGTGGCTGAATAGCAATACATTCAAGTGGCAATTACACAAGGGACAGTCACTGTGAGATGTCGTCATTTGTGACTATCCTTACAGTGAGTGTACATTATCATGTTGTCTTTAAAGTGACTGTCCTCATTTGTTGAAGGAAAAAAGCATTAATGTGGTTCATTAGCAATGTATTCCCAGCATCTGTACCTGCATCTCTCTTATATACTACAAGTTACTTGCCATCAGAAATTGCAGTTCCCTCACGTGACATTGATGGTGAAGTGTTCTTTTCAAAACCATCATCTGTGGTTACCAATGCTCCTGTTTTAGGCAATAAGTTTGTTGCATTCCATGAGCCATTGGTCAAGTTTCTTCTACGAGCTTCTGATGCCTCAAAATCTAAGCAGCGCCTATGCATGCCTCGTTGTGGTTGATTATCATTCTGTACATGAATTATAATAGGTAATCAGTTTTGGGCCTTGGAATCTTGTATGTAACATGCACAGGCATTTCATGGCTAAATGAATCTATTTAAAAGCATCAACTTTTCTTACATGATGCTGGATACATAAGTAGAACAAGCGTATATCAAATTGGAAGCAATCAGAACTCCACAATGACATATTATTTAGAGTACTCTTCAGTTTAAGTAATAATGCATATATTGACACTGTAAAGACAACATGATAATGTACACTCACTGTAAAGACAACATGATAATGTACACTCACTGTAAGGACAGTCACAAATGAGGACATCTCACAGTGACTGTCCCTAGTGTAATTGCCACTTGAATGTATTGCTATTCAGCCACATTAATGCTTTTCTTCTTCAACAAATGAGGATAGTCACTGTAAAGACAACATGATAATGTACACTCACAGTGAGTGTACATTATCATGTTGTCTTTACAGTGACTATCCTCATTTGTTGAAGAAGAAAAGCATTAATGTGGCTGAATAGTGGCAATTACACTAGGGACAGTCACTGTGAGATGTCCTCATTTGTGACTGTCCTTACAGTGAGTGTACATTATCATGTTGTCTTTACAGTGGCTGTCCTCATTTGTTGAAAGAAAAAAGCATTAATGTGGTTCATAAGCAATGTATTAAATTATTTTTTTTTTTTAATCCACCCACGGGCGTCGCAATTGCGACGGAAACCTGTCGCAAGGCGATGCAGGCGCCCGTCGCAATTGCTTGGGAGGTCCGTCGCGATTGCGACGGCCCTCCGAAGCCATGCGACGAGGGGGCGACGGCCATGCCGCTTCTTAAATCTTAGCCACATTGCGACGGATAGGTGTCGCAATTGCGACGGATACCCATAGACGTCGCAATTTGCGACTAAAAAACAACGATGTCTATGGGTGTTGCTATTGCGACACATAGCTGTCGCAATTGCGACACATAGCCGTCGCAAAATGGCCCAAAATGTATTAGTGCATGCACAGCTATAATGACTCATGGTGTCATTCACCCAAGAAAAGAAGGGTAAATCCATGGAAGGCAACTGGGATAGTTTGTTACACCTACAACAAAGTTGGACATCTAGCCAAAGATTGTAGGAACCGGCCAGTGAACAAAAGAAGAGGATCGGTCAAACTGGTGAAGAAGACCTTGTCTCCCAATCAGAAGGACAATAAGGGAAAAGAGACCGAGAAAGAAGTCAAGGAGATTTGGTTCAAGAAGGAATCAAAGAGCTCCACTTTGGAGAAGACAGAGGGAAGATCATCATCTATTGATGGTGATATCTCTTTAGCAAACTTGTCTAAAAGGCTTAGAGGGAACCGGTAGCCCATCTACTATTCCCGGTAAGACTAGTGAGAAACAAACTCACTAAGTTGATAAGTAAAACTGAAAGAGGTTACCGGTCTATCATTTGAACCGGACAGGTGAGTATTGATCAACCGAGGTTTGATCAACAGGTAAAAGCCTGAATACTGGTTGGCGAAAAAGGAAAGAAAGATTAGGTAAGGTAATTAATGTTGTAGCCATTAACAAATAGTTATAGTTTGTTAATTACCGTTAAACCCTAAATCTATATAAAGGAAGGAGGATTACTCATATCACTTTACTTTGTGATTTATGATTTGTGATTTTTATGCTTGAGTAATTTTCATGAGCTTTGATTCAAGATCACTATGAAGTCATTTTCTTAAGGATGATTAGTGGTTTTCTGAGTAAACCGGTCGATAGAAATTGCATCATCATCTTTTGTTGTCAAACTAATCAAATGAAATCTTCTCAACTGACCTATTTACGATATTGTGGCAGAACATAATAGGGAGAACGACATGTCTAGTGCACTATCGTTTGTACCAAATGGAGTTCTCATGACTAAAGATGTCACAACCTTTATTCATGCTAAGCAAGATGAACTGGATGAAACCTTCATCCAGAGCGAGTACCTCTCGCTATGCCAAGACAGAAAGCTTCAGGATAAATACGTGAAGCTGGTATCTTCAAGGATGATAAATGGAGTCTGCTATCTAACCGTGTTTCGACCGGATTGGTACGAATGGTTCTCAGTCGTGTGCATGAACCTATCTTTTGGCTTTTGAAAGGCGCATGCACCCAAATCACCAAGGAAGACTTGCATAGAGTGACCAGGTACAGCAACAAAGGGGAATCCCTCACTCTCAAAACCATCTCCAATGTCATTGTCGCTAAACTAAAAAAATCAAAATCTGATAGTCGGCCGATGATCGTCAATGATATTGAAGATGAGGGAGTTCGGTTTGCATCTGCAGTGATAGGTTATAAGATCTATTAATCAAGCAACCTAAATAGTGTGCCAGGAGAATCCATTCATGTCGTGTACCAGATCATGCATGACAATGCGCAGTATGACCTGTGCGCCATGCTTGGAGGGAAGATTTTCAAAAATTTAAAGAAGCTCGGTGTCGTAAAGAAGAAGTTCCTGAAATATGGAACCCTACTAGTATGTCTATTCTTCTACTATCATAATTACTTTCCGGGAATAGGCAAGGTTACATGGGGAACCGATAGACCGGTGATGATAAAAATCAGTGACATGGCCAACAAACTAGGAAACCAGTTTAGTAAAGTCATGAATGACTTTTTTGAGGCATTCCAGTTGAGGATGCATTTTAGGGAAAGGATTCCCTCAACTATCATTGAATCCTACAAAGATGAGGTGTGTTTCCTAGTAACCACCAATCACTACATCATACAGGCTATAGAACCAAAAACCAAGTATGCACCGGAGCTCGGTTATGAGATCTCCTCAAAGACAGCCAAGGCATATGCAGATGCCTTACAAGAGGGTGGCCTAGATCTCTCTGCATACTGGTTCGGAACATATGAGGAGATAGTGGAAAATTTGAAGAAGTCTTCAGTGAAAGAACCAAAGAAGGTATATGTGAAGAGGTCTCCCACACCTAAGAAGAAACCGGCAGTAGATCAACCCAAAATTCAAAAGAAGAGAGCAAAAGAAGCACCCAGCGCTCCAGGGGAAGAAACTAAAGAAACGGAGACTAAAGACACCATTCCTCTTCTGCGAAAGAAGAAATCTACTAAACCGGTGAAGGAGGATGCACCGAGAGGAAGAAAACCCACAATTGATGAATTTGTGACAGGGTTAAATAATTTAGGAGGTATGGCATCAGTTGGAAGGTGATATAGTCTTGCCAGAGAAGAAGACAAGAGGAAAATAGAAGAAGTGGTAGTCTATTGCATTCATAAGTTAAATCTTACTCCTACTAAACTTCATAAGGTCATCCCTGATGATCTCCAAGAGATTACTGAAGCAAGATGGAAAGCTTTAATGGAAAGAGAAAAGGAGCTAAGGATTAGGGCTCTGCTTGAAGTTTAGAATCACTTAACTCTAGATGAGGCAACTCATCAACAAGAATTGCACAAGCATAATTTTATGATAAGAAGAAGGATAAGTCAAATGCTCGTTGGAGAAGTTGACAAGGTGCACGAGGAAGGTGTGGCAACATGGACAAAACTTCTTCAAACCCAAAAATAGGCAGAAGAAGCATGCCAGAAGAACACTGAGCCACTGGTCAAAGATACTGGTAAAGGAAAGGGAATTCTGGGAGCCGAGGCTCAAGTTAAAACAAAGGTATCAATTGAACCGGTCATCGTCGATATCACTGACGACAAAGGTGGTGATCTGGTTCCACCAACTATACTGGTATCTCCAAAAAAAGCTAAGTCTTGTACAATGATTGTAAATGATATTGTAGATGAAGTCATGGATTTTGGTGAAGTAGCCAATGCGGCTAAATGGTTTAGTGTGTTAGGAGAGGAAGATAAACAAGCGGTAATAGTGGCTCTGTTGGAAACCTTCTTAGATTTCAACAGAAGTCCAAGAGACTATAGGTCTAAATTTCCTCCTAAACTGAATACTAGACTTATGAATAAGTGGAGAACTGGTCTAGGCTCCAACAACATAATTATTAAGGAGACATTGTCACAAGTACAACCTGGTCTCAGTGAAGATACTATTAAACTTCTGATGGAAGAAGTATCAATGAATTTGGATACTAGGAACAGGGTTGCCAAGATAGTAAATGGTTATGAAAAGGAAGTCTATCAAGAGACACTGGACTTCTGGAAACAATATGACTTTAGTGTTCTCAAGACAACAGGTCCACAGGAAGAACTTGAGATAGTACAAGAACCACCAGTTCAATTCACTACTCATGAAGAACCAACAATCGAAGAGTAGGAAGTTCCTAAGGAATAGTTCACATTCGGTGAATAGATGAATCTAGGAGAACAAGTTCTACCAGAGGAACAAATACTGGGAGTCATTGGTCAAGATGACTACTAACAATACAATAGGTGAAGAAGAAATTGATATGGGTGAGCTACATACAGCTAAGGAGCAGCACACTGAGCCACCACCGGAACAAGAAGTTCCACCGGAAGAGCAATTACATTCGGAAGAGGAAGTCCACCCGAAGGAAGAAGTGCAACTGGGAAGAGAAGAAAATCAAGAAGAACAGAATAAACAAGAACAAAAAGTACTTGTCAACATTGACCAGGAAAAGCCTGTGGAAGAGAAATCGGAGCAAGAAAAGAGTCAAAAGGAACCAGTTGATGTTCCAAGCTCATCCTCATCTAAGAGTCAACTAACCTTTGCAACTAAGTCAGAAGCCAAGAAAAGAAAATTTAGCGACACTGTGGTTGACATAAGAAAGATGTCAACTAGACAACTTAAGGAGCTCGCTAAGAGGAAGTAGGACATGGTCCTCACTAGTGTCAGAAACATCTTGTACAACTTTGTACCAGATGCAGATATTGATGAAGAAGAACCTGTGATTGATCAATTGGAGATTCTAGCACAAGCAATCAGAGAAGATGTCACCGATCCAGAAATAGTTGCCATTGATCATTATGAGAAGAAGAGAATAGAAATTCTCCATAAACAAGTTGAAGAGATAAAAATTACAGTATCTACCAACACAAAGATACTTCATCAACAGATACAGGTTGCAGGAAATCTAATGACAAGGACTTCAAATTTTGATGACTTTGTTCAAGATATCACTGAAAAGTCATCTAAGACTTCAGAAGATATAAGAGTTCTTTCTTCTCAATTTGATATAAAGAACTCCTCTACAACAGAGTATAGCAGATAGATGACCAATCTTTCTCTCATATTGAGAAAAGCTTTAGAAGAGAAGACAGAGAGAATCCAAGATCTCATTGGATTCTAATTATTTCTAGCCCCAACTTTTGATCTAATGCAATGGACTGCAGCAGAGGCTGAAATTATGATCAAGGAACCGGACTACAAGACTGTAGAAGACATGGAGAATATAATTGTATCACTGCAAGCAGCATAGAAAAATCTGGAACATGTCACTGGATGGTGGAATCCTTTTCTACATATAGCAAAGAAATTGTATAAGGATATATTCACAAAGCTACAGATATAAACTAGAATAACAATGGAATATCTACCCTTTATCCTATGGAGGCAAAAAGGGGAAGAAGATTAGAGACGATGAAGATCAGAAGATCAGACGGAGAGATCAGAATATCTTCAAGACAGACTGGAAGAAGGTCAGAAGAAGGTAAAGGTCAGAATATAGAGTAGATTCAGCTACAGAGCAGAAGCACATGCACAGGGGAAGTCTACATGACTAGGAATTAAAAATGATGATTTGCCACCAATGCCAAAGGGGAAGATTATTGACATATTTAAGTTGTCATTGGTTAAGTTAGATGCAAACATCATTCCCACTAGTAAACTGGTAGACCACTCATACTCTTTTATAAGCATCGGTAGACCTAACAAAGTATATGTACCAGTAGACCAAACAGAGTGTCTACAACTCGTCTTTTAGAACATACAGGGGAAGTATGAACAACCGGGTATAAGATTGATACCAGTCGACAACATGTTAATCTGCACCAAATTATGTGGAGCTGTCTAAGTTAAAACCGAATAATATGGAGCATCCACCGTTTAGAACTAGAGTTAGCTTTTTAACAGGAGTTAGTTTTATTTCTACACGGATGTTTCAAGGTAAACTCAAGATCATTTCGTAAAGCTTTTTTGCTACATAATTTATGGGTGAGTTTACAACTTGGCGGAACTATGAGTTGAGCTTTTATTAAGATTAATTTCTTATAAATACAGGTCATAGGACACAAAAGAAGTGTTGAATATACAGAGCAGGAGAAATATATCTTCTGTGAGAGAAGTTACGGTCACAAGAGGTGAAAGGAAGAGAAGTTCAACAGCCAAGTAGATTGAAAAGGGTATCAAGTATGATCTAATCAGAAAGGATGTGTCATTAGAGATCATTGCTTTTACATTGTTAAGGCATATTTAAAATCCCTCTATCAGGGTGAACTCTAACAGGTTCATTGTATAAATCCCTTAACCGAGTAGCATCTTAATTGGTGTTGAAAGTCTTTTTGCAAGGTGACTCCTAACAGAGTCAAGATCTTAACAAGTCTTCTATCAAATCCCTTTACTAGGTAGCACTATTACAAGTGCTTTGTAAGCTCTTAACAGGGCACATTTGTTACTGCAGTAGTGAAGTTGTGAGCTCTGTCTCACCGTGGTTTTTTCCTTCTAATTGAGGGTTTCCACATATATATGTTGTGTTGATCTAAGTATTTCTATTTCTATTTATAAATGATTGATTACATTATGTCTATGATGAAAGAATCTATATGCAAGATTTAATTGAGATAGAAATTGTATTTACTAATTCAGCCCCCCTCTCAGTAACCGGTTAGGAATAACATGTTATACTTTGATAAAAAATGAATTGATATAGTAAAGCTCTAGTGAATTTGGTATGCAATGTTTAATGTTTTCGCATATACATGTTTATGAATACTTTAGTGTATCCTTGTTTAATAATGCACAAATCTAATTGAGGGTATTAGGATTATAAAGTGTTTAGCCACAAGTCTATTACATATAAGGGAAAATGGGCTAACAATTCTCAAACAAAGATGGTAAAAGATGGTAGGCTCTTAAGAATGATTGCCATCATTTTGTCTTCAATCTTATTTCAATTGAAATTAGTTATCAATCTTTTGAAAATGATCTTGCAAAGATTCATTTTTATCTATTATTGTTGAAAATAGTTCATTCTTAAGAAAGAAAACTCTATGTGTTTAAGATAAACATGCAACTCCTTTAATTCCTTTAGAAGTTGAATCATTATTAATTGTGTAGGATTTCATTAAACATATTTTTATCATCATCATTGCTTCTCTATCCACTGATCAAATTTATTTTGATCATTTCATACTATTGCTAGTCTTGTTTCATTCCAATACATAATCTAATTCAACCACATTTTCATAAATAGCTTCAATTCATTATTTCTAAGTATTGTAATTTTTCTCATGAAACTTTTGGTTACATTTAAACATTATATTTAATAAGCTAATCATTTTTCAAAAATAATCTGCTATTCATTGCTCATGTCAAATGGGTTTATGTGAACCACTACTCATAAAATATGAGTCAATGAGCTTGACTCAAAAACTGCACAATTGAATCCTAATAAAAATATCATAATGTTGAAACACTACAAAAAAAAACATATTTATAAATTGATGAGCTAAATAGACTCTATAATGAATGGTTCAAAAGGCAAAACACTTGATAAAGATTTTACAAATGGAGTAGCAAGCTAATTGGATTTTATCTTGGAAGCAATTATAAGGTTAAGCTCGTTTGATTGGGAGTAGTACCAAGATGGGTGAAACGTAAGAAGCCTTAATGCTACACCATACAAGCATCACCTAGATACAATGAGTGCTAAATGGACCATTCATTTCGTGTGAGATGGATTTGTGTGAAACATTACTCATAAAATATGGTTCAATGAATTTGACCAAAAAACATGCAATTGAATCTTAATACAAATATCACAATTTGACATTGCAAAAAATATCCTGATTGAAATTTGTGTAAGCTTTGTAATTTGTAATTAGTCAAAAAAATAATAATAAAGTGAAATTTTGCAAAATTGTTCTTTTTGTACAATTTCATGTGGTTAGGTACATTTTTGTGTGAATCATTTGATTTTATGTGACTATCATCTAAAGTTCTACACAACTCTCTCAATTATCCTTAATTTGATTTCAAATTAAAAAGAACCTACTTTCTTAACCTAAAAGTAATTTTGGTTTCTTGGTTTGTGTGGAAAATAGCCCCTTGGTTTGTCAATGATCTAAACAATTTCTAAAGTTTAATCTATTTACTTCCTAGCTTCTCATAACCATCACTTTACATACAATATCTATCTAAAGTGCAACTATCTTGTATTACTTTAAATGTCTCTTATTTATTATCAATACTTATATTTGATGATTCTTAGACCATAAAATAGAATGTTGGCTTATGGATATCAATCATGCTATATTTTTAAGAAATTATTTATCTTATTAGAAAAATATTGTGTGAGAAAAATATCAATCCAAGATTAATTATTGAACATTAAATCATAAATAACACAAAATAAATTAATATGAAATATCATTCTACAACAAATTTGAAACAAAATTTAAAATAGGAAAATCATTTCCTAAAAGAGAACCCTACATGTACTAATGAAGATGACACCTTGAAATCTTGCAATGCTTAGTCTCTTTCCTACTAAAATATTGACTTCAAAATAACAAAATAACTTTTATTTTATAAATGTAACTCCAAGCTGGGAAGAAAGGAGTTACATTCTAGTATAATGACACCTATAAAAGGAGTTACACTATAATATAATATTTCTTGAAGGAAATGTGGTGACATCTAAGGGAGAAATTACATTTGAATATTTAGTTAAAAGATAAATGAAGTGCAAAATAATATGCACTAATAAATAATAATAACAAAACTCAAACACCTGACCATGCCAAAAAAAACTTCTTATTAGAAATAAACAATAAAAAATAATTAAATAAACAAATGTATTAGAAAGTAACTATGATAAAAAATAATTAAATAAACAAATGTATTAGAAAGTAACTATGTCCCTACAGAACAATGAAATATTAAATTTTAATAATTCACATTGTTGGATGTCTTATAAACAAAACAGTTAACAGTATATATGATATCTTGACATCATACATGTAAGGAAGCATACGATGAAGAGAGTTTTGGTAAGCCGTATGCATGTGAGTATTTAATAATTAAATTAAAAATCAGAATATAATCATATTTCAGTTTTTAATTTAATTATTGAATGTCTAAAACTGTCTTGTCACAGGTTCTTTTGATGGTTGCATAGACAATTCTTGAGATATGCTCCCTCGAGGCCCAAGTACGTTAATATAAAAAAAGATAGTAATATTACTCTCAGAAAACTACTTCTTTACCCTCAACAATCATAACCCACCCACCGCACTTGTCATGACACTTAGTAAGTTGAGTGCAGCACATGAAGATAGCTGTTGCCAGTTTGATAATAAGTTAAGAGTGAACAGTTCGAATGAACTTACTGAGGCAAGGCTTCATGAAAAGGCGAGTTTCTTACTCAAAATTCATAACAGTTTAAAAATGGAATAATTTGGTGTCTCTCGATCCCTTAGACTGCTGGGTCTCGTGGATGTCAATAAAAAAAATTCATTCATTTATTTTATAAGTGGGTTGGTTTTCTAAATATTTTGGTTCATTTTTACACTTTAAGACCAATATACAGTGCAAAGCAGATTTAACATTTTTGTTATAGAGTTAAGGTACTTTAAATTTCACTTTGAATAGATCTCTTTTAGAAGTTCAAATTTAAACCACAATGAGGGTTTTTCTTTTAATGTAGAAGTTTGTTACATCTATACACACTATATTTGATACGAAAAACACAATTAGTTTTTGTCTATGTTTACAATAACTACATCGTTACTTAGTTCCCCACCTTTTACTGAGATTTTTAAAACCCAGGTTATTGCAATCTGTTTATGATTTTATGAGAGGCTATGTCAAGGCTGTGTAAATGAAATGCTAATGTGAACGAAAGCATCAGATCGGAGTTCGTAGAATCATTTGTCTGTAGTATCCAAATGAATCTCAAGAAAGAAGTTTGATACCTCAGATCTGTTTTGACTCAAAACAAATATTAGAGAACTGGCACTCATGACTTCAATAAAATCAGGGACAAATGTCACACCTATTAGTTTCTCTTCAATTTATCCGTCTGGATTACAATTCTTGAAACCAGTTGGATTCAGAAGATACAATATTGTTTTCTTTTCCTTCCATCACACAAGAAACCTGTAATCAGTGCATTGAGTTTTAGACGTTTAAAAATAGCACTAACGCCTTCAAATATATGTAAGCATATCTCACACCCTTGAGCCAATCTTGGTTTTTTCAGAACAATATACAAAAGATTTCAAAAACTTGAATGCCTTTCCCAAAAACAATCTTGATAAGCACCTTCCACTGGCGTATTCCAGAATATTTCGAAATGAGAAATATAAATGAGAGGGGATCAAACCTAACCAAAACATGTCATAAATCCACAAAGAATGTTCTCGGCAATTTGATCACAGATCAGAAATACCAAACTAATGATTTCTAGTCGTGCAATCCCATTCACCTATTTGATCTAAATAACTGAGACATTGAATAATGATTAAGCTATCAAAAAGATGTCTTTCGAGTTTTAAATCAAGAGATGAAGGTAAACCTTGGGTAACATTAAAATGTATATTTAAATTTTAAATCTCAATGCAATCAGAAAAGGTTTAGTAAATCTGAGCACATAATGTACATTTGGATCTCAAATTGCGATCCTTGTGAGTTTACATAAGAAAATCAAGAATTTTCACAAATGACTAAAAATCTCAGCTTGGTACAAACATTAGTATGTGAATGTCGCTGTTACTTTATATTGGTGGTTTTAGTTGCTTGTAAGGATTCCTTTAGATCAATAAGGAGAAGGGTCTCTAGATACATCAGTGCAAAAAATACATATTTTATTATATTAGACGGCCTAGAAAAAGAAAAATTAGCAAGCTGTTGAAAGTTTGTCCAGGAAAGAAGTGAATTATCATAATGTTAATAACACAGCATCAGGATCCATGTATGTGTACCATCCTTGTTGAATTTCACTTATAAAAGTCCCTGCAGATCATTGCAAGCATAAGCTTCATTCTCTGCAAACTCCTTTCTCTCACTCCCTGCAGTAAAATGACTACTGTCATGAGAATATGCCAATGGATCGACACATGATTCAAGCTAGGTCTAAAAGAACACACTCATTTTGCATCAGAATATACAAACAATCAAAACTTGGAATTAGAAAGTACTCAAACACATTTCTTCTCTCATGTTGCATCTCTCATTCCAACTAAGTACACCTCTTCCAAGCATATTGCCCACTAAATATAGATTATATATATCACAATAAGCCCAAAAATACTGTCTTTCAAGAAACCAATTTTCTGCCACATCATTTCACATGTAAGCAATCTAAAATCTTTTCCACCTTTCAACATTATTCTAGTTATTTTCTTAGCCTAGTTAGCTGTTCAGTTTTATATATGACACAGAACAATTGACATTAGAAAGAGGCTTGGGGAATTGTCTTTTTGAAACCACGTTATTCTTCTACTCTTAGCAGACTTTGATCAATTGGATATGAACACCAAATTGGTCCAAAATTTACCAAAATTGTCACAAAGAACATTTATACCCCCATCCTCAGATTGTAGCTGGACATGGTTCCTTATTTTTACATTGACAATGTGTTTTCAGATGCCAAACGGGATGTTTCAAAGAACCTTTGTTGCCCCAAAGCGTAGCCAACAAGTATTATGGGATACCATATGCCCTCAAAAATACTTTGTTGACTCGGGATCTTTTGACTGAAACAACCATATCACTAGAACTAGGCATGTAACAGTAAATGATCAAAACCCAAAAACGAAATGTTTATTTTTAATTTTAAAATAAAAATAACATATTTGAATGTATAATTGAGGTTTCAGAGGGAAAAGTTACAAGAAATTTAGCATGTTGAGTTAACAAATTATTAACTATAATTACTGTTTTAGCTTATTCAAGTAAGACAAAAAGCCTAATGGTATCTTGCAAGGCTTCACTCCAAGTCATTCCCTCTTACAAAGTGTTTCTCCAAGCTTTGAGATAGGGGTAGTATGGCATGAAGAGGTGCAATTTTGAGGACAGCAGAAAAATATCCATGCTCTGAGGACAGCCATTAAAATTATATATACATCTTATACTCGGATTTTTAAATACAAATAAATAAATGCAACAAACCAACTTGAACAAACTAAACAAAGCTAAAAAATTAAAAAGTATATTCTTTGTGCTAAATTTGCAACAATTCCTTGATTCAATATTTATAATGACTTTCATTTAACAGTCATAGTTACAAACTTGAAACTCGCAATTTAAATATCAGAGCTGAGAATCACAATGACAAATAATAAATATCAAAATGCCAGATGTAAAATGTAAAAAAAATAAGTTTAGGGATTAGTGAGTTTTTGAGGTTGTCTTGGTTTGGGGGATCTCCGTGTGCTCCCATTTAGCTTTTTGTATTTATTTCTGAAAGTGTGTTTTACAGTGTCTTCAACATTAGGTTGTAAGTAGATCCCAGGGAAGGTCAAGGACCCACACGGATGTCTAATTTAAAGAAGAAAAATGTAAAAAGAAAATCAGCCCTTTTATGCCTGAAGTTTGTTTGGACAGTAGGTGTATTTGATGAAACTATCGGCTTCTACATATAGATATATACACTATTCCCACTGTATAAAATATAAGAAAATTTCAAAATTGTGCTTTGGATTCATCCATCATAAGAATCTTGAACATTGAAAATACTGATGACAAATTTAGAAGCGTTTGTAACTAAAATTATATCAAGATAATAGCACAAGCACCAAGGCCGTTCCAAAAATACATGACCATATTTTGAGACAAAAAGCAGTATCCAAGAATTCTGAAACTTCAAAAATGCTATACATTACTTCAAAAATTCTCAAGGTAATATCAGAAGTGCAATTCATTTCTAAGAACATTTTTTAGATAAAAATGCAAGTCTCCTTAGGAAATTCCCTTTCCCTTTGTATATAAATAATTTAAGTTTTATACATTTACAAACCAAGCAGTACTGGTAGCTGTTGATACTTTGTTAGTTGCACAGAAAGAAAGGTAGTCATTTTCTTCAATCCATATCTTTTCCATCAGTTATGTTTTCACTAGTGGCTGGCTTGGCTTCTAAGTAGGCCTTTAGTTTTTGCCAACTTCCCTCACAATGGTGTTGTCCTACATCTAAGTGGTGGCAGGTGGACTTCATCCTTCAATTGCACAACTTTTCAGTCATTTCCTTCACTAATTTGTTTAAATAACCCGTCGCTGATTTATTTATTGAGCTAGTAATTGCCATCATATCCCAAAATTTCTATCCATTTCTGCCTAGTCCTGTGAAGAACAGCAGTTTGTTCTTTAACTGTTCATCAATTTCTCTGAAGATTTTGTCTTCTTCAGTTTCTCCCTTTTGATTGGGAAGGGGAACATTACGGCCCAAAAAAAATATTTGTATTGACAATTTTTAAGGCTTTGTACGACTTTTTTACAATTTTATCCAACAAAGCAACAACTGCCGCCTTTAAAACAACTCTAATGTAATTGATGTATACTCCATTTTCCTACAGAAGCAAGTTCTTCTGTGGCTTCACCTATTAAATCTTAATTGGGAGTCCTCCGTATTTCTTCATCTTCATCAATGGCCTCCTCCAATTTCATGAGTCTTTCTCAATGCCTATCACTCACACACAAATATCCTCCTCCGCATTTATCAAGCTGTACATCCCAGTATTGCTGGAATTTTTTGACAGCACTGTAATAGCCTATTTGGAAATATTTTCAAAACTTAAGCCTGGTTTTTTAACATTAAAACTGAGGCTGCCATACATTTTGCCTTTTTGGCAAAATTTTGCCAACAAAGTGAATTCTATTAATTTCCCATTGCCCTGCTTCTCCTTCTCTGTGGCTCTTAAAAATTCTTTAACAAAAGATTCTTAACGAGAGTACTTATCCTGGTTTGCCTGGCTTGAAACTATTTGTTGCAGTCATCCATAGGGAAGAGCTTGTGTTTTCTCTATTGTTTTCTTAGATGGTGCAAGCATACCAGCAATGTTTAAACATTTGCCAGGTTTGAGAAGGAGAAAAGATCACCAAGTTTAAGAATTTCATTAACATTGAACCTATATATATCATAAGAAATTATGCCTAATTGCAGAAATTGAATATGACAGTGACATTAAAATATCATTTTATTTGAAAATTTGGTAGCTGTCACTATATTACTGTGTTTAGAGAGTGGCACTAAACCTTGAGTCTTCATAGCCTACGACAATATAATCATTTTTAAAACAAAAATTTTACATAATTCAAAACCATAAATACAACTACTGCTTATATCCTCATCCTGTGCATCTGCATTACTCCAATATTCACCATGCCCACCATTGTCTTCGAAGGCACACAATATGGAACACAAAGTTTAAATCAAAAATTGAGCAATGCTGTCATAGCAATGCGTTGGCCTGGCATGGGTAGATTTGAATTAATAGATTCAACACTAAGAAAAAATTCAAAGTGAAAACCATCAAGGTTCAAATGAAACTTACTACAGTGGATACAAGTTTACAATTTTTGTCTGACCCTCTGGAGAACCTGGTGGTGAGCATTTTATTTTCCGTCTTCTCTAGGGTGTTGTAGTTCCTTTCCTTTTGGCAGACCTCTTGCTCTCATGATTGCCTCCTGAACCACTTGAAGCACTCCTTCAGCTGGTTGCAAATCTCTACATCCACCAATATCTCATTTACTACAATCAGTCCAGTGGGTGCATTGTTTGTGCTCTCTGAAATGTAGGGCAATTCAGGAAGTTGCATTTTCTGAAGAAATGTCCGTTTCCTCATTTTTCTCATGCCTAGCAGGTTTTAATTATGTCACTATCCTTGATGGTCTTGAATGAGTTTTATTGTGAACAGTCTGCCCACCATATTCCTCTTATCGCTCCTGTGAAAATAATCATCATTGTTCTTTTGACTGGGTGAAAATAGAGCCACTACAGTTTCCCCTTGGCTTCTCCTATCGTGATTTCACAATTTTCCCAGAAACCTTAACTCTTCCTTGTGTTGATGCTAGATGGCATGCATCAAAGAAAATGTTCTCTTTGAAATGTGCATCTAGTTCACCCAACCAATCTTAATTGAACCAAGGCATTCAGTGTGAACTTTATGGAGTGCTAGATTAGATATTTACAGGTGAGAAATGTTGCTTCTCATATATCTCCCTTTTAATTTGCACACTTTTTGTGAAAATTTCAACAGAATCATATTATCCACACACCGACTAAAATGGGTTCGCTGACGTAGACGATCAATAGATCTAATATAGGTAGAGCAGAAATCTGAATGCACCAATTGGCCACTCTGGTACACAGAATTCAAAACGTCCAATCAACTATTAATTATCTTCATATTAAACTTCAAATTTCTCCTCCAATATCTAGAATAACACTCATAAGCAAGACTTATGTCACTCAAATTATCTATACTGTCTTGTGTTGATTTTCCATGCTTAACAAATGAAAGAAGAAAGACAATATAAGAGGCCATATAAAATTCTATGTTAAATAGCCAGGAGCTGCTAATGTATAGCATTGTTGTGGAATCCTACCCTCTGGAGTTTCAACTTGCACTGAAAAAGTTATCCTGTAAACCAAATAGATAATATTTTATGTTATATAGCAGGTAATTTAAGCATTGGTTTGATTGATTGTTGGTTAATAGTGCCGACCACTCCTCCTAAGACACACACAGTTTCTCCTGTTTTGGTACTGTGATGCCCTGCACATTCAAGTACCAGTTCCTGATATTATATCAAATTAGAAAGCTTGACAAACTTGCAATGAACTTCTCTCACATCCCAAAAAAAAGAGACTAAGAGGAACTCATCCCCTAACCTCAAAAAATCATTCCCTAAAGTAAATAAAGACTTTGGGGAGAGTTCCCACTTCAGGTACCACTCACCCCCCAAATCAAGGACACATCTCCCTACAAAGCATAACTCAATATTATCAAAATAAAATAAAACAAAAGCATAATAAATATTAAATTTTTTATAGAAAAATAATATCAAATAATTTCATAATATATTTTGAAGAAAACAAAATGGCAGAAGTAAGAGTGCTCTGGGGCTGGTTGAGGAAGAAAAATATCATCCTCTGTGAGTGCTCTTATAGATTTCCTTCTTGCAAAAAGTTCGGTTTTCTTCATTTCCTTGGTTGACAGTTATTCCAGCTCTCCCATGATTTGTAGTTTGCATTTATTTCAAATTTCATGCTTCTGATTATATTTGCTCTTCTTCGAATTGCCTGTTTTCCTATGTGAACCTAGTTTTTGGATTTTGGTCTTACTTTCTTGGATGCTTTGAGTGCATTTAATGTGCTTTTATATGGAGAGTCTAACAGCGGCATCAAGTCTTCACTGACGGTGACTTTAATAATTATTCATGGCAGCAGATAATCGAATTATCATTAAGTTTGACGCTGTTATGAGGTGTGATAATCTTAGTTAAGCCTGTGATCATTCAAGACAAATCATGACTCTTCGATAAAAGGGATTTCCAAGAGTTTTGATCCATCAACTATGAACGGTATAAAAAAAGGCATTCATAATCATTCATTCGGGGATCATGGGAAGATCAGAAGTTATTATTTATTCATGATTGGAAGGAGCAGAAAGGAATGAAGATAATTATTATTTATCATTGGGGGCTCATCAAAGGAAATGAAATGTACTAATATTGCTGGCAAGCCTTGTGTGACAGCAAATCATGCTGTAGCTTATCTATAAGTAAATACTGATTTACAGAATGACATATCTGGATTCTATTAGGAATAAGGGACCCTTGAAGAGTGTTATGACCATCCTCCCATTCAACTGACTCTTTGAACTAAGGGAGACACTCAAACTAAATCTGATAGAGAAACTGGGATGTTTAAGATGAATGCCAGTCGTGTACTTGGCAAACATTGTCTAGGGAATATCATTATATCAGTCATTGAAAACTGAGTAAGAATTTTTCGCCTGTTACTTCTATTAATCAATGGAAAATCTGTGTTACTCCAGGGCAAAATTTTCTTAGAACTTTAGGTAGATTAAAAGCTTTATGTAGAAAAAGATGTGCTAGGAAATTTGAAGAGAACTGGATAAATTTTGAGGAAAGAATACAAATGAACCCTTGAGCTGCAGGAGATGCTAATCTCTGCTAAGCATAAAGGGAGATATCATCAAATTTATGCAACCCTAGGTGTTAAAATTAAATCCAAAATGAACTGAATTAGATATCACCTTAAGGTTCTAAGTATTTATTTAATTTGCTCAAAACCAAATTCGCTAGAGAAATGATTGAACCAGTTGGCATTGGTGGGCCCTTGTCAAATAATCTTTGTGAAATAAAAAAATGTTTTCTTCCTTTCTATAAATCATTTTTTTCCTCTAAGGTAACCTTGAGACTCAAATGCCTCAGATGTTATGCAATAAAACCAGTCCTAGGAAGTTAAAGGAAACTGATGTTAATCTTGAGAAAGATATAAGAGATTTTCTTTTTCATCAGTTCTTTAAAGGATGATAAATCTCTAGTACTGAGTATCTCCCTATTGAAAATTTTATGAGGTAAATAAAGATTGAATTGTTGTTGATTTGTTTTAAGTGTAGACGGAAACTATTTAGGTTGGATCATCAGGGAAAGCATCAATAAAAGAATTATTAATCTTATACCCAAAGAAGCTGATAAGTCCACGGTCAAGAATTGGAGATGTATTATACTTCTGAATGTTTCTTATAAAATTGTGGCAAAGCCCCAAAAGTGAATGATGTGTGGCTCAGAAAAATTCTTCGTAAGATTATATCAAGTTCTCAGACTGGTTTTGTCAAAAGACATATGATAGGGCAGAGTGGCCATTTTAAATGATGATGTTGAGAGCCTAGAGTTTTTGAAAAATATTCTGCAGAATGATTGAAGCATTCTTCTGAGATGTTTTTGTCCATGTTGAAATCAATGGTTCCATGATCCTTTTGAATTTCAAAGATCCATTAGACAAGAATGCTCATTGGCTCCTTCCCTATTTGCAATTGCTACTAAAGCTATGCATTTCCTACTAAGAGAGTGCTCTTTTGGTCCAAAAATGAAAGGTATTATTCTACTTGATGATTATGATTTGATTGATAGTCAATTTGTTGATGATGCATCATCCTTTTTGTGTTTAAAGGAGACAATTTTTTCTAACATGATGAAGAGGCTTGACATATATTGCACATGTGGGTTAAATAATTCTACACAGAAATCTGTGATTTTATGTTGGTCAAAATTTCAAATGGCCCTCAATGGTTCAGTAGCATTGGGCAAGACTGGGAAGGACTGCAAAACTGGTAAAATATTTAAGTATTCCTTTTGCCTCTTTGCTCTCTGTCTATGTAATATATGGAAATGGGTCTTCAAAAAGGTGGACAAGACATTTACTAAGAGGCACAGTTACCTCCTTTCTATTGTTGGTAGGGGTTCTAAATTTGTCATTAAAAAAATTTATCTTTCAGTGTCTATTATGCCTCTGTGTAGTTGTTTCGTAATTCCTCAGTAGAACAATTTCATAAGATGACTACAAGCTTACTAAGGTTTGATCATAAACGTAACAATAAAACATGTTTCTTGGAGCTGATGTCACCTCCCTAAAAAATATGGTAGAATGGGACTCAAAAACTTGTTAAGTTATTAGATTTAACCATGGCTGTCCAATGGATATTGGAAGTTTTTGAGGGATCTCAGCCTGGGAAAGTTTGAGTAAGAAAACATATTTGCAAAGTTGTTCCCAAGAACAAAAAAGATAAGAAGAGGCTCCATCCTCATGAACTATTTGGCAAATTCCCAATTCAACCTGTAGAATTGTCAATTTTTAATAGCAATTGGAAGGCTTGGAAACCTGTTAGATACCTCCTTACTGGCCAAGAAGCATTTTCTAGAAGGAATAGCTGTCTTCGAAGCTTTAAATCTATTTGGTGGAATCTATCACAAAATTATAACAAAATTATAAATCTCTTCACTTGCTACAGGTTGTTCTGTCAAAATTTGGTTTATAAAAGAGTTAGAAGATTCTTCATTCTAGTGACCTGTTTGAGAATGGATCTGTGATTTCTTAGGACATGATTAGATATAATTACCCAGATCATTAAGAACAATTGAGACATCCACTATTCCTTCAACTACATGTGTACTACAATCGAGGAGAAAAAAGAGAACTTGTAGTAAACATGACAAATTGACCTTCGCAACAAGTAAAATATCGAGATACACCAAAACCGAAGAACAAAAAACCAGTTGCATTACTATTATCTCCCAAAGATGCCATTAAAGCAGTCTTCTTCCAAAAGTCTTGCTCTACCTCATTATATTGTCATTTCAATATTCCTCTTTTATATGCCCAAACTTATGGCAATAATAAAAAATTATTTGTATTTAAAATGTGAAACAGACATCAATATTTTCATTACTATGCCCTTACGCTAAACAGCAAGTGCACTTTTAGATTGTCCAAACTAAATTTAGCCATTTCATTTGTCTTCATTCTTTTTCAAACAAAAATAGATTTTTTTAAACTAAAAATCTAACTCTGCCATAAATGCAAAGACTCCACAAATTTCCAAAAAACAGTAGCAAAGAAATAATGACCAGAGCAACTATATCATTTTTGTCTACCAGTTTATCGATAGCAAAGAGTTGATCTCTTAGGTCTTTCATCTTATATGGATGCTCTAATAGTGACCTACACTCACCCAACTTTGTAGAGAACAATAGATTCTTCCAAGTACAAGACTCCACCTTTCTCAAAAGCTTGATATTTGTTTTCAAGACTCCACCAAAGATCAACAGTGGAAGTGGCATAGTCAAACTATGGGAATGAGTTATCTAAAACAAATCATTTTAACGAAGCTTATTTACGATGATTATCAAAATATGCAAAATCTGAAGCCATTCAAGTTTCTACTTTTTGAATTGTTCCACTAAAGATACTATACTCGGCAATGGTGAGAATTTTGTGACTCCAAATATAAAAAAAAATCCTGTCAATTTTAGGCTTGTTAGAATTTTTGTCATCTGCAAGAGAATCCAACAAGAACAGTATGTGAGGTAAAAACCCTCTTCAAATAATAAGGAGAAGCTTCCTAAATAGTAAACCAACCCTAGACACTAAGCTACAAATAAAATTTAGAATTATTAATACTATGCACCATAGATTAAAATATCGCCGATATATCGGCGATAAGTTGACTTATCGTGATAAGTTTCAGCCGGCGATAAACTACGTATAGATATTGCCGACCTATAAGTTGAAACCTATCGCCAATAAGTTCCAACTTATCGTCAATATATCGACAACTTATCTCGCCCGCACGCCCAGTTAAAACGGTGACCAGAAAAGTGCAAAATTGATTTTTTTACCAGTCCGCTATGGATCCGCACAGGGTCCTGCTGATGTCAGTTTCCAATTTTCCAGTTCAAAGGCGGGAGGATTTATACAAATATAACATTTAAGTATAAGTTTGATTTGTCGGCGATAAACTACGTATAGATATCGTCGACCTATAAGTTGAAACTTATCGCCAATAAGTTCCAACTTATCGTCGATATTGACAACTTATCTCGCCCACACGCCCAGTTAAAATGGTGACCAGAAAAGTGCAAAATTGATTTTTTCACCGGTCCGCTATGGATCCACACAGGATCCTGTTGATGTCAATTTCCAATTTTCCAGGTCAGGGGCGGGAGGATTTATACAAATATAACATTTAACTTTTAAGTATAAGTTTGATTTATTATACTTTAAGTTTTATTTGTATAAATACTTTCAGGATGTTTGAGATAGGTTCCAGCTTCATAGGAGTTAAGATGCAGATTCTAGATTTTGGGGATTTTCAAAAAATTCTAGACTTAGCCAAATTTCAAGATTCAGCAAGCCTTCAGTAGGGTTACCTCCCACAATCCATCATGGCTTTCTAAGGTCAAACTGAAGCTAGCAAAAGGATTCTCAAAGGGTTTTCACTCGTTTTATCACAAATCACTTGGTTTCGACCCCGTCTCTATAACAGACTTAGCTTAGCTCTCGCCCAAATCCCAGATAGGCATGACTTCCCAACAGGCCAAAATCACTCAAACCTCATTTGCCGGACCTAGGGACTTGAAAAGAGCCACCAACAAAGACTACCTAAGGCCTAGTTATGAAGATTTTGACATTTGGCATTGATCAATGATCAAGCATCACAAATTCATACTATGAAATGATTTAGTTTTACAATTATGTATATTTCTCTTATTTTTTTGTATATTTCTCTACGGCTAGACCCCCTCCCATTCCACCAATTTTTAATAGAGCTGCTAGGAGGGGGAAGAGGAAGATGTAGACTATTTTGATATTGTACTTGACACTTGTATTTGCTTTTAGTTTTACAACGACAATTTGCTATTTTTAGTTTGCTTCAAAGTTTAGACTATCCAACTATGGCTATGAGCCATCAGCATTCCACATGAGGATGTGATTTTGTATCCTATTTGCATTTATATATATCTAGATCAGCTTGTTTGGTTTGTTTACTCATTTATTGACTCATTTGATGCATCTCCTTATTGAATTTTGCAAAACAAATGCATTTCTAATTAAATTTAAGCAATTTTTTAAGTTCTCAATATTTTCCCGAGAAGTTCCCTACTTATCTCCGATAGTTGCCGATAAAAAAAATTTTGCCCTCAGCGATAAGTTGCCGATAACGATATTTTGAACTATGCTATGCACAATATTTTTGAAGAGGCTTTCAATAATAAAACAATACAATAATTCCTACCCCAGCTTTTTGTCTCAGATTTGAGCACAACACCAGTAACAACTCTCATCTCACAAGCAAGATCTTATGGATTTTAACAACTTTCTCCAATAATTGAATTTAACACAACAAATAGTCTCCAACTTAAAGAAGAAAGCAATAAGCGGATGCACACAAGGTTTCAAAAAGAATAATAAATCTAACATATAGACCACATGATCTTTACAATTGAAAAGTTGCATTGTATACAAAGCTACAATCTAGGTTAACAAATGACAGATAGACAAAGATTGAGAAGCCTTATCCACTTTCAATTCATCTAATAAAATCACAACACACTAATGTAGGAACAAAAACAATAATTTCAGCAACATAAGTGTACTGTCCTAGTTAGCACCCATAATTGGATGCTCTATTAGGCTCCATTTTGGTGATTTCAAAATGTAATGTTTGTTATGCTTGATCCTAGCAACTTGATTCTTCTTAATCCCGCATATACCTCCTCATCCCGACACTGGGTCCAAATTTCAACATTTTTTCCTACGAACATAACATTTGAATGTTCCTGCTTAAAGTGGCCCAAATTTGAACTAGAGCCCTGTGTCAATGTTTTGGTGGGAAATTAGGTCTCGTGGTTAGCCTAGCTCAATTTTGAATCTCAAAATGTTTGAGAGAGATATAAACACCCTATCTCTCTTCATTTTGGTAACCATGATCAGTGACAAGCAATCAAGGTGAATTCAAGATTTAAAGGGAAGCATCCAAGATCTACTCTCTCTCCAAGCATCCAAGGCATTTGAAGGCAATCTTCTCCATTGTAGCAAGCTTCTCTCCCATGATAGCCAAGTAGAAGAGTTCTCAATCAAGCAAAAAAATCCTTTTTCCTATCTACATAGATTATCCTTTCATAGTAAGTGATTATCAAGCATAGAAACATTGAAGATCTAGCAGTGGCGTTCATAGATCCATACATTTGTGAGGGCATTCTTGATTCTTTTTTACATTCCGAGGTCAACAACTTCAATTCAAGCAACATTCAAGTATCTTCATGAATATGAGTGATTACTACATCCGTTTATGAAGTTATATTCATTTACAAGGGTAGATCAAACACTTACATACATTCCTTTATGCAAGTTCAATTCATTTTCAAGGTTGATTCCTAAATAGAGGCTTGACTGAGGCAAACCCCTTTATCCAACCTTTTCCCTGTTTTTCTGTGTGCAAGGACAGATGGCAGGGCTGTTAGAATTTGAGTGGACAGATCGGGATTTGACAGAGCAACCCTAAAATTTCCAGCCAAAAACACTGGGAACATAGCAAAAACAGTTATGTTCATGGGAACAGAACGTTTCAAACATTTTGTTCCCTGCATTTTCAGTTCAAATTTATACCATAGGTCAGTTCTGTTGTCTGGATCCTGTTTCAAGTCATTTCTGGTTTCTAGTAGTTGTTTATGTTGGATATTTTTGTCATTGATGTCAAAGGCAATTTCTCAGAGCTATCTGTCAAGGCTTCTAAAAAGAAAATTGGAATGAAATATTAATTAAGCTGCTGATTATTCATCATATTTATTTGAGCTGCTTGACGTGCTTAAGGTGCTTGAGCTGCTTCACATGCTTTAGGTGCTTGACTTGCTTGAGGTGCCTAAGTGTCTACTTGAGCTGTGTGTCTACTGACTTCAGCTGGTTGAGTGTCTACTTAAGCAATGTGTGTGCTTGCTTGTCAGTGTCAGTTGTTACATCAGTTGCCATGTCAGATTATAGGCCACATCATCAGTTGAGTGTTCAAATATGACAACAATCTTTTTGGCTTCATCAAATCTACACTCTAAGCACTCATAAATGTTTAATTTGTCTTCTTCTGCATTGAGATAGACCAGCTATCAAGGTTATTCTGCTTTTGTCAGTGAAATTATTCTTTTTGTTTGTATTGATCCACTATTTCTGGGCTTTTGTGGGTCAAATCAAAATAATCAATACCAAATAAGAAGAATGGTAACGTCCACCAAATAAAAGGAGTTTTTTTTAATATTCCATGAACGTGGCTGTAGGAGACTTTTTCCAGAATCGTGAAGTTAAAAAAAAAAATCAAGTGTAATGGTTTTACTTGGATAATGGTTCAATTATTATCTTAAGGTGGTTGTTTGACTTTTCAGCAATCAGAAATTGGGAAAATTGTGAGCTATTTTGAGTGTTTTTAGAAAACATTTCTGCAGACTCAGCATGTCAGTTTTGTCCGATACGTGCCTGGAGTTTTTACTTTTTACCAATAATAGAGGGCGTTTTTTAATTTGTTGATACCAGGCCACATATGATAGTAATAATGACCCAGCCTTAATACTCGCGACATATATTCTGAGTATTTAAAAAGACAAAATTGTAACTGAAGCTGGGATTTCTTTTTCCTCACAAGTATCGAGTGCCTTTTTTTTTTAAATGTTGAGACTTTTTTTTTATGCGAGCTGTGGCTGGGTATGATTCTCTGAGGCTGAGCGTTCATTACCTCCTGTAGCTAAATGTTCTTTTTGAGCAGTGTGGTATGTACACTTGATGAACTGGGTGTTTCTTAAGAGTTTTTATTTTTGTCTGGGTCTTTTTGAGCTGCATATATTTGAAAAATGAGGGTATTGAGGTTTAGAGAGTGGAGTGAAAAAGAGATACAGGTGATAGCAGATTTGAATATATAAAAAAATTCTTTTGATGAATACAATGAGGGTGCTGAATTGTACGGTGATTTATTTCTTTTAGAATACATTTGGTCTTTAACTATTTGAGGTTGGTGCCTTAGTAACTGGAGTTGGTGCTTCAATCAATGTGAGTTAGAGCTCGCCCTTGTAAACCGGGTTGGTGCCTATTATTTGGTACTGAAAGCTTTATTTGCTGTGGTTTTTTACCTGAAAGGGTTTTCCACAAGAAACCTAGTGTATTTATCCTTGAGGTTGTTCATTTTATGTTTTATGTGTTTTTTAGTTTTTGAAAAGAAGTAATCTACCCCTTTCCATTGCTTCCCTTTTCACCCTATACATTTTTGGTGAACCCAATGCATGACATTTCCATTCTGATTTTGGTGTTAAATTCCCCTTTTGTGCATTGGATCCTCATGCTTGATGGTTTGATATGCTCTTCATTAGTTTCATGTGCAATTAATTCATTTCATTTTGCATAAAATTGATGAGTGTTTGCATATCTCTTTCAAAGTTACTGTTTGCATTTGTTAAGTATATCTCCCTTTCATTTTTTTGTGCATGAGTGCTATCACATTGAATCCTACTTATAGCATTCCGGTTAGGAGAAACAGTAGACTTATGGGTTCTTTTCATCTTGAGTCCTCTTTGTTTCCGAGGAATCTTGATGAGACAAACATGCCTACGAATGGCATTCCTACAATTGTTGAGAACAATTCTTTCCACCCTTTTCATGATGAAGATGAGACTTTAAGACTTCCTCCTATGCAAATGCAAAAGTTTTCTCATGACTTCGAAAAAATTGAGCAATGGTTAGGACAAGAAAACTCTAATCCCGAGGCTATCTCCTTAGTTGAGGATTTGAGAGAGTTAATTCACAACAAAGAACATAGCGTTAATGTCTTGTATACTATCTCTCATCTTATTGATAACAATGTCAAACCTCTTAGAGATTGTTCCCAAGAACTTGGTTTTACTCTGCCTCCCACTAGTGTTGAGACTTCTATTCCTATTCCTACCTCAATACCTAGTATGTCCACCTATGCTCCAACTCTTATGACCACATATGTTCAAAACACCAATCTTGCACATGTTAGCATTCATAATCTTATTGTTCCTCCTCCTTCAAGTGTTCCATGTATTTCACAACTTTCATTCATGCCTACCTACAACAATGTTCCATTTTCATATTCCACCGTTCCTTCTATTTTTCAAAATGGTCTAAACCTTTCACACATATCTCCTCCCACTCTTTCTGTCAAATCCACTATTAATAGCTTGGCTCAAACTATTTCATCATTGCAACAACAAAGTGTTTTCATGACTCAATCCAAGTTCAACATTCCTACTTGTGACATTCTTAGTCCTTTGTCCTTAGACATCATTCATGGCGTTATCCCTCAATACATAGAAATACCTCATTTAGAGACTTACAATGGCAAAGGTGATCCCTTGACTCATGTTAAGACCTTTCAAACATTGTGTAGTGACTTTTCTCATGATCATAGGTTCATAGCTAAATTGTTTACTAGATCCTTTTGAGATAAGGCCTTGCAATGGTTCCTTTCAAAAAACTTGTTAATGCTTTCATTCAACAATTTCAAAACAATATTGGTCTTAAGATTTTTTTGATTGATTTGGTGCATTGTAAACAAGGTGATAAAGAAAAAGTGACTGATTTCATTGGTAGATTTAAGCATTTGCATGCTCAGATTTCTTATCCTATGCATGATGTTGATGAGCAACGTATTTTCATTGCTAATTTACAAAAAGTCATTAGAGATAAGATATTTTTAAATTCTCTTCAATTGTGTGTTGTGCTTCATAATTGTCAGCTTCAAGTGAGTCAATTTGAGAGCACTCATCCAATGGCTCCGATTGATAAGAGTGATGTAGCATCCCAATCCTTTCAAAAGTGAAACCTAAGGGCTTCATCAAAATCAACAATTCATCAAACATTGATGAGCAAGTGGCAGCAACATCCAAAGATATGTGGCTCTTTTGTCATCTATTTTTAGACCTCGTAATTTTACACCTCTTTTTGAATCTTTGCATAATGTGATGTTGAAGTTGTTTAATGCTAATGTTTTAACAATTCCTCCCATTAAACCAATTGATACATCAAAACCTTTGATCACAAAGTTTTTTGTCAATACGATCATCAACTTGGTCGTGATACTGAAAAGTGTTTCCGTTTGAAATCTATTATTCATAACCTCATTGATTCTAATGCTATATCTGTTGAGAGTGTTAATGATCAAGGAAACAAGTCCGTTGTACCTCCCAACCAAAGCTTGCAAATCTATACCAATCATTTACCTTACTGTTGATATTATTAGCTTATGTTGGATATATATATATATATATATTGCATTGAATATTATATCGACTAAGACCAGTTAACAATATGCTAAGGAATAGTCGATGAGTTTGCTGTCGGCATTTTGCATTCGAAACGGTATGAGTTACCATGGGATGCCATCGTGGAGTCACCTCCACGATGGGCGTGACTCCATGAGGAGTCACGTCCATTGTGGGGTGCCTCCACGATAGACATTCCTTCCATATATTTAAAGCTTGTGAAGGTATGCAGAAAATAACAGCAAACAACATATTTGATACAGTCAAGTAACTGTATTTTCTGCATACTAATTTGAATATATAAATTTCTGAGATTACAATTAAATTATATTAAAATTCATCACATATATATATATATAACAGCACTTATATATTTCTGATCAATTCACAACATAATATCAGAGCAGGCATAAGGAGATCTAGATCAGATTTATATAGAAAGACTCATTTGATATATACGTATTTCATTTGACATAATCAAAATGGTGAACGGTATGAGATTGGAAGATCGTCTCGAGGGAGCATCAAACTATGTAGTGTGGAAACTACGAATGATGCTCACATTCAAGGAACACGATCTAACAGCAACTTTGGAGAAACCCAAGACTGAACCAAGTGAGAATGAGGATCAAAACAAATTAGACAAAGACAATACCAAAGCAATGAAGTTGTTGGTAGATGGAGTAAAAGATCACATAGTGCCAATAATCATAAGATTAGAGACAGCATGTGAAATGTTTAATGCTCTGAAAGATATGTATGAGATTAACAACACAAGCAGAGCACTTACTCTAAAAAGTCAACTACACCAAATAAAAATGAAACAAGGAGAAACTATATCATCTTATTTCATGAGGATTACAGAATTGAGAAATCAACTCTCCGAAATTGGGTACTCTTTTCATAATAAGGAATTATCAATGATCGCACTTAACGGATTACCGTTATCATGGGAATCCTTTATTCAAGGAGTTAGTGCTCGATCTAAAATTCGTAAATTTGATAGATTAAAATCAGACTGCATTCAAGAAGAGTCTCGATTGTTAATCAGAGGAATCAATGCAACTACCACAAAAGAAGTCTCTCAAGTACTCAATACAGAAGTAAACAAAAGAAAAAGGAAGAACAATTCCAAGAATAAAAATGGAAATGATTCATACAAAAAGTACAAACACAAACCTAGAGACCTATCCAAAGTACAATGTTATAGGTGTGACAAATTCAGTCATTTTGCCAGAAAATGTTCCGAAAGAAACAAAACAGAAGCATCCTTCTCAAAAGTAAATAATACAAAAGAAGATATGAAATCAGAACAACTGGCTTTCTACTCAGCATTATCAAGTCAAATTTCAGATAATCAGAGCACCTGGGTTGTTGACAGTGGAGCCTCTCGACACATCACAGGGTTCAAAGAACACATGGACTCCATAGAAGAATATTCTACACAAGAAGTTAATATTGGAGATAATACATCCTATCCGGTAATGGGAGTTGGGACCTGCACCATTTATCTTGAATCAAGAGTATCCCTACAACTCACTAGTGTTCTGTTTGTACCTGGCATCAGAAGTAACTTAGTATCAATCTCAGCATTAGAAGACAAAGGGTACAGAATCACCTTCATGGATGAAAAAAATTTAGCTTGGCCCAAGAACTCAAATATAAAGAATGCACACACTATTGGTGTTAGAGATGGAACTCTCTATAAATTAAGTACTCCTTCAAATCAAGCTCTCATAACTTCAGTGAATGAAAGTGAACTATGGCATAGGAGATTAGGACATCTTCATTTTCGTGGTTTAATTTCATTAGAGAAGATGGTTACAGGACTACCAAAACTAAGATCTGAAAATATTGGAGCTTGTAAAGGTTGTGCACTAGGGAAGAATACCAAAAGTACTTTTCATCATAGGGAAAGCAGAACTAAGAATATCTTAGAACTTATTCACTCCGACTTATGTGGTCCTATGTCTGTTCCCTCTATTGGAGGATGTTTATATTATATTATCTTCATCGATGATTACTCCAGGAAGACCTGGATATATTTTCTAAAATGTAAGGAGTCAGAAGAAATTCTCTCAAAATTTAAAGAATTTAAGGCTCTAGTAGAAAATCTATCGGATAAGAAAATTAAAATATTGAGAACAGATAATGGAAAAGAATACACTTCTGAGATATTCCAAAGTTTCTGCAAACATGTTGGGATCAAGAGGGAGTTTACAGTTCCTTACAATCCTCAACAAAATGGAGTAGCCGAGAGGAAGAACAGGACAATAGTAGAAGCTGCAAAAGCAATGATGCATGATCAAAACCTAAGAACCCATCTTTGGGCTAAAGCATCCAACACTGCAGTTTATGTTCAAAATAGATGCCCTCACTCTCACCTTGAAGATAAAACTCCTGAAGAAGCATTCACAGGCACTAAACCTAATGTTAGTCACTTAAGAAATTTTGGATGTCCTGTATATATCCATATTCCTAAAGAGAAAAGAAACAAATTAGAACCCTCAGGAAAGAAAGGAATATTTGTGGGATATAGTGAAAACTCCAAAGCCTACAGGATCTATAGACCAGGACAAAGAAATATTGAACTAAGTAGAGATGTGATATTTGAAGAAGATACTGCTCTCATGAGATCTAAAGAAGACTCTTATGATCCTTCCGAAGAACAAAACCTTGAGATTCAGAGGGAGAATCAAAATGTTGAAACTCCCTTACATAATGAACCAGAAATAGGAAAGAAGCGACCTCTTTGGTCTAGAAAAGTAATTGAAGGGGTAAAATATGCTGCTCCTGATGGAACATTCAGAGAAAATAAAAGACCCCACAAGTTCTCCAGTTATGTTGCACTAATGAGTGAACTTCTAAATTCAGAACCTTCTAATCCAAAAGAAGCTCTTCGACACCAAAATTGGAAGAATGCAATGACAGAAGAATACAACTCTATTCTGCAAAATGATGTTTGGGATATTGTACCAAGACCTAAAAACAAATCAGTAGTATCCTCCAAATGACTATTTAAAATTAAACATGCTACAGATGGAAGTATTGATAAGTACAAGGCAAGATTTGTTGCAAGAGGCTTCTCTCAAAAGGAAAGTATCGACTATGAAGAAACCTTTGCTCCAGTTGCCAGATATAACTCTGTAAGGACAGTTATTGTTATTGCTGCTGCCAAAGGTTGGAAGATCCATCAGATGGATGTGAAAACAGCCTTCCTAAATGGTGTGATTGAGGAGGAAGTATATCTAGAGCAACCAAAAGGATTCATAGTGCATAGTCAACGCACTCATGTATGTAAACTCAAAAAGGCATTATATGGACTCAAGCAAGCACCTAGAGCATGGTATGAATGTATAGATTATTACCTATCTAAACTTGGATTTTCTAAAAATGATGCTGACCCTAATCTCTATTTTAAAGTAGAAAAAGGAGATATGTTGATTGTAATACTCTATGTAGATGATTTACTAATCACAGGTGAAGATCATTTAATTGATAAATGTAAAGAAGATCTTACAGCTGAATTCGAGATGAAAGACTTAGGGTTGCTACATTATTTCCTAGGTTTAGAAGTTTGGCAACAAGCTAATGAGATACTTCTAAATCAAGGGAAATATACTATAGACATTCTAAAAAGATTTGGAATGATGGATTGTAAGCCCGTGTCCACTCCTATGGAAATGAATCTGCTCAAACTAAAGGAAGATGCATCAAATTCAGAACCCACAGATTCCTCTCTTTACAGACAAATTACTGGATCCTTAATGTACCTAGTAAACACCAGACCAGACATCTGTTATACAGTAAATGCTCTTAGTCAGTTCATGTGTGAACCCAAACAAATTCATATGACAGCAACTAAGCACCTACTAAGGTATCTTAGGGGAACATTAGATCTTGGACTAAGGTACAAGAATGTAGAGTTACAATTACATGGATTTATCGATTCAGATTGGGTTGGAAGCACTATAGATCGGAAAAGTACCTCAGGATGTTGTTTCAGTTTGGGTTCAGCCATGATATCCCGGTTCAGTAGGAAACAGTCATCTGTTGCTCAGAGTTCCATAGAAGCTGAATACATTGCTGCAGCTATGGGAGCACGTGAAGCTGTATGGTTAAGAAAACTGATTTTTGGATTATTTGGAAGATCCTTGAAACCCACCACTATTTATTGTGATAATCAGAGCTGCATAAAACTCTCCTTGAACCCTGTATTCTATAACAGATCCAAGCATATTGAGATACCTTATCACTACATCAGAGATATGGTGGAAAAGAATGTTATTGAACTAAAATACATCTGTACAGAGGAACAATCAGCAGACATTCTTACCAAGGCTCTACCAAAGGTAAAGATAGAGCATTTTAGAGGTAAACTTAGTATGATTGTAATTCCTGAGAAAATAACTCAGTAATATTTCTTTTATTGTTTCAATAAAACATTCTTTTATTATGAGTGATAGTTCATAATTATGTGTTCTTTGTGTATATCATTGAAAGTGACGACTTTTGATGATTTTCACTTATGGTAAAAAGGTTGCTATAAGGTGATGATCTTATAACAACCTATCTATGTCTTCATGGTAAGTATTATGTATGTAATACTAGTGCACATACTATGTTAAGACATTTCTGAGCACTTGGTGAATATCATGAGACTTGATATTCAAGAGGCCAATGCTCTTGATAATCACTTTGGGCAATTGGTGAATATTTGTGAGTTGTATTCTGTAGACCATTGCCCTGAGTAATCGGTGAAGTATCATGAGACTTGATACTCGAGAACCATTACTCTTAATATCAGTAAAATGATATGAATATATGAAGTGATTATTACACTCACATTGAGTACTTGGTGGACATCATGAGACTTGATGTTATTAGGCCATTACTCTGAGTACTTGGTGAATATCATGAGACTTGATATTCAGGAGGCCAATACTCTTGATAATCATTTTTGAGTAATTGGTGAATACTTGTGAGTTGTATTCTGTAGACCATTACTCTAAGTAATTGGTGAAGTATCATGAGATTTGATACTCGAGAACCATTACTCTTAATATCATTAAAATGATATGAATATATAAAATGATTATTATACTCACATATATATATATATTATCCTCCTTAGCTAAAGAGGGAGTGTTGATATTATTAGCTTATGTCGGATATATATATATATATTGCATTGAATATATAATATAAATTGCATTGAATATTATATCGACTAAGACCGGTTAACAATATGCTAAGGAATAGTCGATGAGTTTGCTGTCGGCATTTTGCATTCGAAACGGTATGAGTTACCGTGGGATGCCATCGTGTCACCTCCACGATGGGCGTGACTCCATGAGGAGTCACGTCCACCGCGGGGTGCCTCCATGATAGACATTCCTTCCATATATTTAAAGCTTGTGAAGATATGCAGAAAATAACAGCGAACAACATATTTGATACAGTCAAGTAACTGTATTTTCTGCATACTAATTTGAATATATAAATTTCTGAGATTACAATTAAATTATATTAAAATTCATCACATATATATATATATAACAGCACTTATATATTTCTGATCAATTCACAACACTTACAATTCAACCAATACTGTTGAGTCTACCCAATCTTTACCTTCTTCCTCCACCCATGTTGCTGACTATGACGTTGAGCGTACCGAAGCCAACAATGTTGTTAACCTTGTTGACCAATCCGAACCCAAATCCAAAATTGAACCTAAGCTTTGCATTACATTTGATCCTAATGAGACAATTAAAGTACCTAATTGTCCTCTTTCATTGTAGGAAAAGTTAATGGTATTTTTTCTCATGGTGTCCTTATAGATCTTACTTGCATGGTAAATGTTGTAACTGAAGAACATCTTTACACTAGACAATTGCAGCAAGATTTCTATGACAAATCTGATGTGATTATCGAAACTTTCAATGGTTTCACTTATCCTACCCCTAGTTCCATTACCTTTCCCATAGAAGTTGGTGGTAAAACCTTGGATGTCACCTTCGTTGTCATCCCAACTTCCAATCAATTTCAAGTTAGACTTGGTCTTCTTTGGCTCACCTCCATGAAAGCTATAGTCTCTCCTATCCATAAGCGTTTGAAATTTCCCCATCATGGCGAAATCATTACAGTTAACCATGGTCCACACCTCCCATTTATGCTTCAGTTTCACCTTCTATATCCTATAAACGTTCTACAATTGCTATCGCTCAACCTAGTGTGGTGCTTTTCGTTCTTCCCCCTAAAGAAGAAAAGGAACTGATGTTGATTAATCCTAAACCAAATCAAATTTCAAACAAAACCAAACGTGACCATCATCGTAAACGTCGTGCTAGAGCCCATGAACATGCTTCCTAAAACCTTTCTTCCCCTAAGACACCTACTGATGTTTTAATTACCTTTGATTAGCCTATGCATAGCCCAAGGGAGGAAGTTAATCTTAAAAAGCTGAAATTAAACAAGCATGATGATTCTATTTGGATTAGAGATCCTATCTTGATTAATATGGATGAGGAAGATACTTTTGATGATGATTTCAATGTTTCTAATACAAATGATGTTTTGTGCTAGTGATTTTGATGATATGTATGAGCTTATTGATATTAATCATGATTTACCAGCTAGATTTGCAAAACAATTATCTCTTGCTCCTAGTGACAAACAAAGTGACTCGTCCTTAAAGCATGGTCCTTGTTTGGAACTGGCTATTGTTTCATCTGTCGTGTTAGATGTTGCTCCTCTTGTGTGTTGCCCACCTTCCCTAAATGATACAGACTGAGATGGGGGAGCAGACGATATGCCTTTGATTAGCTCCTCTTGTACAATGGATCCTTTTGTATGTTTCTCTGTCATGTTGTGCTTCCCCCATGATGTGTTGCTTGTTATATGTTTTGTTTAGATTTCTTCAAACAACACTTGTTGCTTTGTTGGCATAAGGTGATAAAGGAATCAACCTATTGTCACATTCCTCTATTTGTCTCATTTCTTCTATATGGCATATACATGTTATGTCGTGCATGCGCTATTGTTCGTAAGTGTGCCTTGAGTTGTCTGATTGGGGATGACGCAAAACAGTAGCTACCTATTCTTTTGGTCTCCGTAATGTCGGCCCAAAAAGACTCTTCTTTGCATCTCTTATGTGACATTCTTCCATTGTGCTCTCCGTAATTTCAGCCCAAAAAGACTCTTCTTTACATCTCTTATGTAACATTCTTCCATGCTGATTGGAATTCTACTACCTTTGGGAATGATGACATTTCATTTTGATATAATTATGATATACGTGAGTTATCATATGATCATACTGACTCCAAAGTTAGTAAATCCCTTTTGTGCTCTCTTTTTTATGTGTTTCATTTCCCTTGGTTTGTCCTTGTTTGAGGGCATCTCATGGTGGAAACATCTCTTGTGGATGCATGTATGCTTCGTTAAAGCCATTTCTCCCATTGAGGCATTTGCAATCGCTTTAAAGTGGGGGCATACACTCTGCTCCTTGTTTCACATTTGCACACACACACAACAATTCAATGCATTCTCTCATGCACATGGCTAAGGAGACAATGATTTCTTTATGTTCATCTTTTATATTATCATGCCCCTGTGCATTATTCAACAGATCCTTAGACCAGTCCTCCTTTTCTAGATCCCTTTGGAGACAATGCTTTCCTTAGGACCAATCTCTTTTTCTAGATCCCTTAATAGAGACCATTTTTCTTAAGGACTGATCCGCTTTGTTTTGATGGATTGACTACCATAACACAACTTGCTAGACTATCAATTCTTTTTTTTGCAGTAGCACTTTGTCTTTGCATGATCCATAGTAAGACAATATCTTACTAGGTTAGTGGTCGTGCCTCTCTCCTTTTCTCTCTCTCTCTTCGAGCAAAGCCTCTTTTATCTTGGTTTTGGATTTGTTGAGGACTTAAGTCACTTGAGAGCTTGATGTTTCCTTGTCTCCTTGACCTTGATAAGATTGTCCCTATGTATTGAGCTACTATACCACGAACATGAGATTGTCTCATAATCCCCCTAAAATGGGAGCTAAATGTATTGTCCTAAAAAGATAGCAACCATAATTGGATGCTCTATTAGGCCCCATTTTGGTGATTTCAAGATTTAATGTCCATTACGCTTGATCCTAGCAACCTAATTCTTTTTAATTCCACATCATCGTGACACCTGATCCCAATTTCAACATTTTTTCCTAGGAACATAACGTTTGAAACATTATGTTCCCGCTTAAAGTGGCCCAAATTTGAACAGGAAATTAGGTCCCATGGTCGGTCTGGCCCAATTTTAAATCCCGAAATGTTTGAGAGGTATATAAACACCCTATCTCTCTTCATTTTGGTAACCATGATCAATTACAAGCACTCAAGCAATCAAGGTGAATTCAAGATGTGAAGGCAAGCATCCAAGATCTAATCTCTCTCCAAGCATCCAAGACATCTAAAGGCAATCTTCTCCATTGTAGCAAGCTTCTCTCCCATGGTGGCCAAGTAGAGGAGTTCTCAATCAAACAAGAAGATCCTTTCTTCCTTTCCACATACATTCTTCTTTCATAGCAAGTGATTATCAAGCATAGCAACACTAAAGATCTAGGAGTGGCATTCATAGATCCATGAATTTGTGAGGGCATCCTTGATTCCTTTCTACATTCCAAGGTCAACACCTTCAATTCAAGCAACATTCAAGTATCTTCATGAATATGAGCGATTAATACATTGTAATGTCCCCATCTTAGCTCACCTTGGGTTGTAGTGTGGATTAGCCTATCGATGGCCCTCATAGGCTAAGTTAAAGAGATAGAGGGTCTCAGTTGGCAGAACCAAAGGCAAATTTTCATTCTAAAGGACAAGGGTGTTCAAGATTGCTCTTTGTTTGGATCAGTATGGCACACTTACTATTTATAGTCAATGTCTATTTCAGGAAAGTCAGGGTTTCTATCTTTAGCAATGTGCCTGAACAACTTGGTGGCAATGTTGAGATTTGGTATCGTTGACTGGAGCAATTATTCAAGACTTACTATTTATAGTAAGTTAATGTTGAGAAGTTTCTATATCTAGCAGGGCACCTGAACTCATGGTCTGCATATAGATTGACTTATTCGTTAGTTGGCCTTGTGTAGTGATTTTTTATTGAGGACATGGGTATTATTTATCATTAATACAGTCGCTTTACTAATGATAAAGTTATTATAAAAGTTATGATGTAAAGTTATTAATTAAAAGGGGCCAATAGACTTATAAGGTGCATTAAATGTATATTATCTTATGGGGGGCAGTTTCTTAATTCTCCTAAGTCAATGTGGGCAATTGAAAAGCACAAATATTTAACGTTTTAAAACAACTCAAAAGGATGATGAGTTTGGTGTTAAGTATAAAAGTCCTCTTGGAAGAAATCGATCTCATCATGCATATATGTGATTGATGAATTTGCTTGTTTTCTTGTGAAGTTTCTGGAGTTTCCAAGGGTTTCAGCATTTGCCTGGAGAATTGTGAATTCTTTTGTTTATCAGCGCATTGAATTGGTGAAAGATCCAACAAATTGTGCAACTAAGCGAAGGCTTCATACAGAGGTCATGAATGTGATAATTGGTGATGAATTTGGGGTTTGAAATCATAGTTTATAAGTCAGATTGTTTGCAGAGGAATAAGAGACAGCAATAAGCTAAAATGCAACCTTTGGAATCAGCGTTTGCCATCAATGAAGGCAGCCGCACTTGAGAATAGAAGCCACGTGTGGCCATGAAGGGTGACGTTAGGTATTTGAGGAGGCACGATGGGGTTTGAAAACAGCAAAATGGTCATATACCTAGCTGCCCAGACAAAATCCTTCTACTGTGGCAAGATGCAAATCATTTTGGTTTAATATTTCAAGCCAGCAATTCATATCAGGTTCCTTTAGTATTAGTAATTCATTTCTTAATTTCAATTATTGGAATTTGTAATTCAATCCAATGGCATAGAAAATAAAATTGAAAGATACTTGTGCATCGTCTTGCAATAGTTAGTTTATTTTTATGTACTGTTTTTGTATATTAAAAAGGCATAAAACTCCCAAAAACCAAAAACACAATATAACTTTGCAAAAACATATTCTAGTTGAGCTAGTTGAACAAGGGAGAGCCAGTAGGGTTATTACAATGGTATTAGAGCAGTTTCCTACCATCCTGCAGGCTTGGGTAATACATGCAGCCACAGAGGTTTGATCCAAATAGGTATTATTCTCGCAGGGGAAGAACAGAACCACAGATTGAACAGGTACAAGAAACACAGTTGGGCTCAATGGGTGACAGGAGAGGTGGAAGTCCACCCAGGAATACAAGGAATAACGAGGGTAGGGAAGTTATGGAAATATTTAGGGGTCTTGCAATAGGGCAGCAGCAGGTGACTACTATTTTGCAACAACTTACCACAGCCATTCAGCAAATGTCTTTGCCTAGAGGGCAAAACCAGGACAGGGACGAATGTGGTAGTGCAATTGGGACTCCTAGGGCGATAGTAGCTCTTGCAAGTACATATGACAAACCTACATGTCCCATGTTCTTGAGGAACAAGTTAAGGTAGGGAGTGTAGAGGAAGAAGGTGAAAATTTTGTTGATGATATGTTGGCCATGCATGATGAGTGGGATGCACTGTCTCAGAGAGTTAAGGAGCACCTGTCATTTGACAGATTTATGACTCAGAGGAGAGAGCATAGAAGACCTAGGCAAGATAGAAGGCAAATAAATCAAAATGTTGATCTGAAGCATGCCACTAGCAAGCTCACTCTTCCTATGTTTGATGGCAGTGGGAAGGTCACAGCTCGAGCCTGGATTAGTAAAGTTGATACCTTCCTAAATCTTAGGCCTATGACAGAGGTGGATGCCATAAAATTTGCAGCTTCACATCTAGATGGGTCAGCCCACGAGTGGTGGCATCATGGGATGGTCACCCTTCAGCACAATCTCATCACCTCTTATTAAGAGTTCTCTAACAAGTTGGTCGAGCATTTTGATAGGAAGGATCCAGAGTCATATTTCAGGGATCTTGCTCAGCTTACACAGGTGGGTAGTTTGGATTCTTTCATTAATGAGTTTAAGAGGCTTGTTGTGATGGTTCGTGATGTGATAGAGAGACGTTTAATCATGTTATTTACTAAGGGTCTTCATGAGCCACTGAGAGGTTGGCTTAAGGCATTTGATTCGCCTTTCCTGCATGGGGCCCTTAAAAAGGCCAAGAGCATGGAGCTTGCAACTCTTGAGAGGCAAGTTCAGCCTAAACCCACCACCCTAGCTTCAAATGAGGATCACCCACTAGTTGTTAATCAAAAGAAGAAATCAGTAGTGAGACATGATGAGGCGACTCGTGAGGATTTGAGAAAGAGGCAGCTATGCTATTGGTGTAAAGAGCCTTATGATCGTGATCACACTTGCCCATTAAGGCCTAAGGGCAAGGTTAGCTGTTTTATGTGGGTATACTACGATGATGATGAGGCTGAAAATTCACATCAGCCAGCTGTTTCAAATGTTTATAAGGCTCAGAAAGTCTCTTTGGAGTTTGATCCTAATGCCAAACTATCTCCGATAGCATTATCCACCACTATACCACTTTCATCTGCTTTCAAGGTCAGAGGAATAGTGGACGGACAGCGATGCATTACCATGCTTGACATTGGGGCCATACATAATTTCATTGATGAGGGGTTTGTTAACAAGTGTCGACTTCAAGTAGAGGACTTCGCTAGATTCCGTGTCAGAGTGCCAAATGGTTATACCCTTGCTTGCACCAAACACATTTGCAATCTCACTCTTTCTTTTGATGACTACGAGCTGCATGTTGATTTCTATGTAGTCAACTTGGATGAGTTAGGCATCGTGTTGGGTGGAGCATGATTTGATTCAAGGGGAGTGTGACACAAATCATGTCTCTAGTCATTCAAAAAAACACCATTTTGATCAACATAGAGGTGTGGTTCACTTTGTGAACAATCCCTTGTTTGATATGGATATGGCATTGTCTTATGACAATCCGCTTTTGGAGGTTGATGTTGATCACCCTCTTGCGATGAGTGGTGATAATGTTTGGGATCCCACCATTGCATCAAGGTTATAGAAGAATTTTCAGAGGTGTACATGGTGAGGAATGCATACAGTTTCACATTTGACCCACGTGTACATGATCTTTTCCGGATGCACAATTCGTTAGCGCATGAGCTGGATGATTTGTATGATAGCTTATCTTGCACAGAGAAAGGGGGCAAATCTTTTCTACCTGTAGAGATGCCCCCGTGTGTTTTTTTTGTTCCTACAACATCATATGTTGTGAGGGGTTCAGTTTGGCAGCCTTTGTTGATTGTATGGATGATGATGTCATTACAAGAATTGGTTGGTGATGACAAGGACACTACATAGTCTTATCTATGGAATCCTAGTGGAGATGTGACTTCCCTTCAAGCGAAGTACTCTAAGCTAACAAATGCGAGATTGCTTGGGACAAGCAATTTCAGGGAGAGCAGACTGTAATGTCCCCATTTTAGCTCACCTTTGGTTGTAGTGTGGATTAGCCTATCAGTGGCCATTGTAGGCTAAGTCAAAAGGATAGAGGGTCTCAGTTGGCACAACTAGAGGCAAATTCCCACTCTAGAGGACAAGGGTGTTCAGGATTGCTCTTCGTTTGGATCGGTTTGGCACACTTACTATTTATAGTAAGTGTCTATTTTAGGAAAGTCAGGGTTTCTATCTTAAGTAGTGTGCCTGAACAACTTGGTGGCAGTATTGAGATTTGGTATCGTTGATTGGAGCAGTTATTCAGAGACTTACTATTTATAGTAAGTCAATGTTGAGGAGTTTCTATATCTGGCAGGGCACCCGAACTCATGGTCTACACAGGAATTGACTTATTCATCAGTTGACCTAGTGGAGTGATTTTTTATTCATCACATGGGTATTATTTATCATTAATAAAGTCGCTTTATTAATGATAAAATTACTATGAAAGTTATGATATAAAGTTATTAATTAAACGGGGCCAATTGACTTATAAGGTGCATTAAATGTATATTATATTATGGGGGCCAATTTATTAATTCTCGTCAACGTGGGCTATTGAAAAGCATAAATATTTAATGTTTTAAAACAACTCAAAAGCGTGATGAGTTTGGCGTTAAGTATAAAAGGCCTCTTGGAAGAAATCGATCTCATCATGCATATATGTGATTGATGAATTTGCTTGTTTTCTTGTGAAGTTTTTGGAGTTTCCAAGGGTTTCAGCATTTGCCTGGAGAATTGTGAATTCTTCTAGTTATCAACACATTGAATTGGTGAAAGATCCAACGAATTATGCAACTAAGCTATGGCTTCATACAGAGGTCATGAATGTGATAATTGGTGATAAATTTGGGGTTTGAAATCATAGTTTATAAGTCAGATTGTTTGCAGAGGAATAAGAGACAGCAATAAGCTAAAATGCAACCTCTGGAATCAGCATTTGGCATCAATGAAGGCAGCCGCACTTGAGAATAGAAGCCACATGTGGCCATAAAGGTTGACGTTAGGTATTTGAGTAGGCACGATGGGGTTTGAAAACAGCAGAATGAATATATACTTAGCTGCCTAGATGATGCAGGAGCATCTCGGGCTTTGAGCAATCTTGCATCAACAAAAAACATTTCCTGTTTTCTATTGTTTGCATTATAATTGTTGCATTTATTGGTTTCATGTTGTGTGAAGCTTACATGATGTTGAGGACCTATTTTGGAACCTTCTCCTATGATCACATAAGGATTGGATGGATCGTTTCAAAGCTAGATCTGTTTTCCTTGCCGTCGGAGCCGTATTTTCCTGCTTTCTGGGTGCTGATTGCGCACCGTGTAGCCGTTGATCCTTAATGAATCAGCCTTTGCGCTCTTAGGGCCTTTAAGGGGACCTAAAGTACTATCTTTTTCCAAGACCGCAAATCCTAATTCATTATGAGCTAAAAGTCATGACCGTTTTGCTCGGATATCGATTTTCAGTCTGTTTCACACGAAACATGAAGTTTTTCGTCTTGCGCGGTTCCGTATGATGGAATTGGATCTTGCTAAGTTAGGGACATGTTCTTGGATCATGTGTAGACCTAAATCTAAAGGCGCATCATGTTTTGTTGTTTCTTTCTTTTGTTTGGGTTTACTCTTCTAGGCTAGACCTATAATGTAATTAAATGCCTGACTGGCTGACTTGTGGCTTAGCTGGCTATATATTGAGAGCTTGGGTAGATGTTTAGGGGTAGATTGGTAGTAACATGAGAGTAGAATCATAATTGGATCCTGCGAGATCTTGAAGATCAGATTGTTTATCTGATACTATAATAGCAGAGCTAGTGGTTTGCATACTTGGAGATAAGGAGATTGCTTGGAGGCTTGCGAGCTCGAGTTTAGATCTGCCTTAGTGTTTCCATCAGTTGCTAATGTGTTTTAGAGCTGGACTAGCTAGAGTTGGATTGGATCTTTGTTGATCTTGCAGAACTGTTCTTGATTGTAATTGGCCATAATCCGGAAGGCCTTACAGCCGGGCATGTTAATGAAAATTCAGTTGAAAACATTGTCTTGTTGTGTTATTCCGTTGTGTTGATAATTGGCTGCAAGGTTGGACTGTCCTTAATTGGATCCTCCTTACCATGACTGCGTCACTAGACAAAATGCTTCTACTGTGGCAAGCTGCAAATCATTTTGATTTAATATTTCAAGGCAGAGATTCATATCAGGTTCCTTTAGTATTAGTAATTCATTTCTTAATTTCAATGATTGGAATTCGTAATTCAATCCAATGGCATAGAAAATAAAATTGAAAGATACTTGTGCATTGTCTTGCAATAGTTAGTTTATTTTTTTGTATTGTTTTATATATTGAAAAAGCATAAAACTCCCAAAAAAACAAAAAAAAATACAACTTTGCAAAAACATATTCTAGCAGAGCTAGTTGAACAAGGGAGAACCAATATGGTTCTTACATACATCCATTTACAAAGGTATATTCATTTATAAGGGTAGATCAAACATTTACCTTTACATTTACATACATTCGGATTCCTTTATGCAATTTCAATTCATTTCCAAGGTTGATTCCTAAAGAGAGGTTTGACTAAGGCAAACCCCTTTATCCAATCTTTACCCCATTTTTTTGTGTGCAGGGACAGGTGGCACAGTTGTCGGAACTTTTGTGTACAAATTGAGATCTAATGGAGCAACCGTGAAATTTTCAAGCCAAAAACACTAGGAACATAGTGAAAACCATTATGTTCTCAGGAACAAAACGTTTTGTTCCCTACATTTTCAGTTCAAATTTATACCACATGTCAGTTCTGTTGTCTAGATCTCGTTTCAAGTCATTTATGGTTTCTAGCAGTTGTTTATCTATCTGTAATTTTCCAATTTGTCTATATTTGCCTATTTAGCCTTCTACATTGCATTATCACGTTCATTTTCCCTCTCTCCATTTTTCACAATTTACATAATTAGCGAAGGATCATTGTCCCATTCATTGCTTAGGACCTATCTAAGCCTATTGGGCCATCTTCCTTCCGAATGTGCAAGTTTGAAAAGGAGTAATCTACCCCTTTGCATTGCTTCCCTTTTCACACTGTACAATAAGTGCAACATCAGCTATCATCATTAATTCTATGCTCCAAGCATTTATTTATAAGGTTGTCAAACTAAACTTTTGGGACTAAAAATAATTAATTAATTTATCCCAAAAATAACTCTTTTGAGCATAACACCAAGAGGAAATAAAAAGTGACTAAAACAGCATAAAAATACACCCACAACTGTGTTGTGCAATAAAACCTCCAAACAAGCAACTACTAGAAATACTAGTGGCTAAAAATAGCAATGGAGAAGATGAACCTTATCACTTACTCTCTCAAAAAATTAACTACTAAAATGATACTGTCTAAATATAGCTCTTTGGTTCTAAAACATGTTAGGTCTAATAAAGAAACTTGAAACCCTAACCATCAAACCATGAATTGGCAAAAAATCAACCATTTTGCTCACAATCTTCTAAAAGATCTATTGTTAGTTTGTAGTCATCTTTACCAAATGTCTAACTGAAGACAACCTAAGTTTAGATTTAGTATAAGCGGATTAAAATTTTGTAATAAAGCTTAAATTCCATGCAATCAAGCTATTCTTAGAATGAAGGAGGTGAAACAAGGACACAAAACAATGAAATCGAGTCCTATTCTACACCTGACACCCCAATTTAAGCTAATGAATTAAGCAAAGATGAAGAAAGCAACAAGATTTCTTTCATCCAAGACTCCTTGTTGCACACACAAGATGTGTGTGGTTGTGGTCCAACAAATTTGTGCTTGAGAGATCATATGCGTTGATCAGAATGACAACATGACTTTGCATTCATGAGGCTTTTGAGAATGGATGGATAAGATTCAATAAAAGAAGCTTGTGAATTAGTAGGAAACGTGTGCCATGTGTTGAGTATATTGTCATTAATGTCAAAGGTTGATGTTCAAAGTCATTTGAATTTCATAGGATTACTTGAAGCAATAGAAAATTTGGTTGAGCTGCTTGACATGCTTGATATGCTTGAGCTGCTTGACGTGCTTGAATTGTTTGCCAAGCTTCAACTGCTTGAGGTGACTAAGTGTCTACTTGAGGTGTGTGAGAGCCTACTTGTCACAGTGTCAACTGCTACATCAGTATTGTTGCCATGTCAGATTATAGGCCACATCATCAGTTGAGTATTCAAATATGACAGCAATCTTATTTTAGCTTCATCGAATCTACACTCTAAGCACTCATAAATGTTTTATCTTTTGTTTCTTTGGGAGTGTATTGATTAACTTGTCTTCTTCTGCGTTGAGATAGACCAGCTGTCAAGATTATTCTACATTTGTCAGTGAGATTATTCTTTTTGTGTGTATCGACCCACTATTTCTGGGCAGTGACTATACTTGGCATATGACTGTCAGTTTGAAAATGTTTTCATTCTATTTATTCATGTTTTCTGACTATGTTAGAAATCTCAGCCTAGCGTTATGTATTTGATTGAGCTGAGTTAATTTATTCATAAGACTGGACGGTGGTTTTGAAGTGGTGTGCTTGCTTAGTCAGAACATAATAAATTGTTTGTAACATTTGACAGAAAAGAAGACAAAAAAAAAGGAGCCAATATTTTGTGGTGTGCTATGCAAATTATCAAATGGAACTTAGTAAATTTCTATGCAGCCGTTTTCTGAAAAAGTTTGGATATTTTTCAGACAACTGTATGTTACTTCTATGTTGGAGTTCTTGGAATGCAAATAGAGGAGCCATTAGGTGAAATAGTCAAACATATATCATTGCAGGATAATATTATTAGTAGTGGAGCAGCGTATATAGTTTGGAGTGAGGTATTTTTTTTGGTTGGTTGTGACTTTAGTCTGAGAACTTTCCTGAAGCTGTGCATTACACACATGTGACTGGGCTGCTGCATTAATGATGAGCTGAGCCGTGTGAACACTTGAGAATAAATGTAGTTTTAAGTTTATATTGAAGAGATAGCTGAAGAAGGATGGAGGTGATGCGATCAATATAAGAGAATCAAACCAGCAGTATGAGCAGGCTGAGTCGATTCCATTTATTGATGATTATGTGTGTGGTGGATATTACTCTGGGGCTACATATGTGACCATGATATAATGAAACTGAAGAAGATGATGTGCGTAGTGCTGATAAAATAAATTGTTTTCTTCTGTGCTAAATAGGAGAACAAAACATTTGTTCTTGGGTTTTTTTTAATACCTGTAGTGCTTCATGTAGGTGGTGCGATTAAGAAGTCTGTGATATTAGTGATGATGTGGCATCATTAAGCGATTGACAAGTATATGCGTTACCAGTTGGGTAGCATCAATATTTTCTCGGCAGAGCTTTTGAAATAATGGATCGTATGTTTTGCAGCAAGGTTATGAATTGTTTTCCTGAAGATTGATATTATTTTCTATCATTGGGTTGATATTTTGCACGGTATTGCATTAATGTTCTTTGCTGGGTGAGCTTGAATGCAGCTTTGACAGAGTTGGGCATGTTCTCTTCTATTTGGTTTCATTTTAGAGGTGTGTATAGTTACATAGATGAGTTCTTGAAGGTTTGATGTGATGGACTTGCATTTTAACAGTGGTGTGACAGACCTGCAACTCAAATTTCTACTATAACAGGCCTGCAATGTTCTCTATCTCCTTATTTTGAGCATGCTTGTAGACGAGGAGATAAGAAGAAGGAACACAAGGCTGCGTGAGAAGACATTACTGAGATAGCATATACAGAGACTGATGATGAAAGGATTTTATTAAAAAAAGCATAGTATACTTCAGATGTAGACGGTAGTTTGTTAGAGTTGTGAGGTTTAAGGTGTGGAAACAGAAATATCATATCAGATTCATTGTATTTTGGAGGGTTGGTGCTCTCAGGGAGTTGGTGTTCTTAAATTGGGGTTGGTGCCTTAGCTGACTGGAGTTGGACCTTGGTGCTTCAGTAATTGGAGTTGGTGCTTCAATGTTTGGAGTTGGTGCTTCGAGGAGGATTGGTGCTATCTGAGAGTTGGTGCTCTTTGTAGGTTGGTGCTCACATTCCTAATTTGGGTTGGAGCCCATTCTTTGTTAATGAAAGTTTTATATGCCATGGTTTTTTACCCAAAAGGGTTTTTCATAAGAAAATTTGGTGATCTAATTTCTATGTTTTGTTTACATTGCTTTATCTCTATTTACAATGGTTTTTGCATTTAAAAGTTTTGAAGTTCTGAGATACTGATACACCCTCCCCCCCGCCCCCCTCAGTATTTCCTGTGTGCTCTTCACCATATAAATACATGACTTGTGCACATCTGAATATGGCTTAAGGATTTAGTAGATTTAAAAGTTAACTGTATGGCGTTAGTCAACTAATGACTTCAGGTGAAAAAAGGAAAATTAAATAAATAATTTGCAAATGTTAAAATTATTTAATTAAAGGTGGACTATAGATGAAAGGACAATAACGGATTAAATCAATCAAATATATTTAATTTATGTTAAGAAGGTGATTGAAAAGGTTAATTGATGCAGAAGCATCCTAGGTAAAGTTTCAATCAGCATCAACCAAAAAGATTTACATTTTATGCTTTGATGGATTTTTGGCTTTAGGTGAATTTTTCGTATTTAATAAGCCAAATATTTATATAAAATATTTTGGTATGGCTCCTATTAGACCTATGGTTGTAATTTTGTTATTTTTTGTGGCATTTAACATTGTCAAAATTCAAAAATTGATGAGGCAGGCATTGAGAACTTGTGGACCCTACATTCACCTCAAATGGAGCCAATTTTAATTCAAATTCATATTCTTGTGAATTTAATTGTATGACAAAGCATTTCTTTCAAAAGTGGGTGTACCAAAGGAGCAATTTTGGGTTACTATGTTTGGAAGTCATGTGGGAGTGCTAGCGGTCTTACATGGACAGCTAATTTTGGCATGTTGTAAGAGGTGTTGTAAGAATTTTTAATGGAGATTTCAAATTAAAATTTGAGTGGAGGCAAGTTAGACATATTTTTCTAGGTCCCTAAATTGGGGAAAATGAAATGAATTTTTGGGGGAGTGGAGGAAAAGGAAAGTGTGTTGAGTTTCATTGGTAATTTTACAGGTTTGAAGGTAGATTGGAGAGCTGGAAGGAAGGCTTTTGGGAAGCCATTTGCTGCTGCAAATACACCATTGTTGCAGGTCTACAATGAGACCCAAATCAGATTGGAATGATGTAATAAGAAGCCAATAGGCTTGGCATGTATTTGTATAATGGTATTGCAAGTTTCAATAAAAAAATTCCCTAGTTTTGCTTGCATAATTTTGATGTTGAATTCATCTTATTTGCTGTAGTAAATCAGATTGCTTTGAGTACTTGAAGGTGCTTCAGGTGGTTATTAAGGGGGTTTCCAGCATGTAATAGTGGTATCAAAGCAAGGTGATTCTGAGTGTGTAAACAAATTCCACGAAGAGAGGCAGTTTGCAGCAGGATTGAGCTTGTAGGTATTGAGAAAAAAATATGCAAGGGCAGCCCCACGTGTTTGGGGTAGAGGTGGAGGTAGAAGTGGAGGTAGAAATCCTCCTAATGCTGTCCATGCTGAAGATTTCAAAACCTTGAGAAGGCAAGTTGAAGCTTTACAAAAGGAAATTAGAAGAGGCTTTGCTCAAAGAAGAGAACTTGAGAGTGAAGAGGATGAAGCTATAGAAAATGCTAATGATACAAGTGGTGAAGAAGATGAAGCAGAAGCAGTAGCAGCAGCAGTTGTGAATGATCTTCTGTTGAAGGTATTGTCAAAATTGAGAAAGAGACCAAAAATAGATGTTCCTACATTTAGTAGGAATTTGAATCCCAAAGAGCTAGTGGATTGGAGAAAAGACATGGAGGAATATTTTGAATTTGAAGAGGTCGAAGACCCTGATAGAGTGAGATTTGCAAAAACTAGATTGAAGGGACATGCTTCAATTGGTGGAGAGAGGTTCGATTGGAAAGAGGAAGGAGAGGCAAGGATAAAATTACTAAGTGGGATAGAATGGCGGAGAAGATGAAAAGATAATTCATTCCAATGGATTATGAATTAGATTTCCTTGAGAAAAAGGAAGGTTTAAAACAAGGAAACAAAACGATGAAGGAGTATACAGAGGAGTTTCATAGGATCCTGATAAAACAGGATGTGCTGAAGCTACTAAGGAGAATGTTGCAAGATACATCAATTCTTCGAGGCAGAGCACACAAGAAGAGCACACAATGGAAGATGCATATCAATTTTCCTTAAAAATTGAGGAGAGATTCGAGAGAATGAACAAAAGGTATGAAAGTAAGCAAAGAGGAAGAGACCGTGATGAAAAGACAAATGGAAGATGGTATGGAGATTGGAATGAGGGTCCAAATCAGAAAAATCAGAAAAATGAAGACCAAGGCAGCAGAAAAAATCAGAGACGTGATGATTCATATGGTCCTAGAGATAAAAATTCAAGAAGTAAAATTGGGTAGAGGTTTTAAAAGAAGAGGCTTTCAAGGAACTTGTTTCGAATGTGGAGAAGAGGGTCACAGAGCCTATGATTGCCCTCATGAACAAGGAAACACAAATGGAAAGACTGAAAATAATACAAGAGTTACAAATATTAATGAGGAAGCTGAATCTTCACAATCCGAGGATGCTGAAAATGGAGAAGTACTAGTCACCTAAAATGTCCCATTTTTGAAATAGGATTTAATAATAAATAATAATAAAATTAAAATATAAAAGAATAAAAATAAATTAAAAATCAAAATAATAAAATTAAAACATAACATAATTAAGTTTAATAAGTGGTCAAAAGGCATGAAATGAAAAGTTGACTCCCTCAAACATGGGATATAAAAGAGAGAAGAGAACTTCATTTGAAAAGGGCGAGAGAGGAAGGAAGAAAAAAGGGAAGTTGTAAATCAAGTAAGAAATAATAAAAAAGAAAAAGAAATGAGAAGAAAATAAGGAAGTGACTCCTTCAAAGGGCAAAAGTTATGAAGGGTTGTGACTCTTTCAAAAAGTGACAATTACGAAGGGTTGTGACTCTTTCAAGGGTAGAAATCAAAGGGTGGTAATTGTGAAAGGTTGTGACCATTGCAAAGGGAAGCCATGATGAAGAGATGTGACTCTCCCCCACATTGGAAGATATAAATGGGATAAGGTTTCATTTGAGGAGGACATCTGAAATATCCTTACTTAAGATTTTTGTCAATAGCAAGTAAAAATCACAGTCAAACAATTTATTCATGAGGTTTCCATAGATTGATCGAAATTTTATTTCATACAATAAGAGCACCAAAATAATCAAACTAGTAAATGATTCTCAACCGGAGACTCCAACTAATGTTTTAATTTCAAATGATGGATACAAAGTGTACCCATTTTATTGTATAACGCCCAGGCCTACAAATTTGATAACTTCTGATATAAATCAGACCCAAAACAACTTCTATGGTATGATCTACTTCTATAGCTGATGTTCAATCTGAATGTGTAGTAATGGCAGCCTTAATACTTGTCGCAGTAGATTTCCTCACCAGTCCCAAATCGTGAATCCCAGATGATAACTATGCTGCCTTCTTAATAGAACCAACAGATTATTGCAGACCTAGGGCTACGTCCCGACTACAGCTTACAAAGTTTCCGTCTTGTAACTCTCTGGTAATCGCAGAGAATACCATAAGCGTTGAAGAGATAAAAATCACAAATAAAGCATAATAGCATAAGCAATGTCTTCTAATTGCCCTTAGTCCCCTTTATAAAGACTGTCCTTCCAAAAAGCAGCGAACTCCTCCATAAATCCTGACTTTTAGGTGACTTGACTGAAGCATTAAGTTTACCATTTATTAGAAATCCCTCCAAGAATAAGTCACCAAGAAAATTCATTTATAACTTGAAGTGGCCCCACATTTATGACTGAGAAATAGGAACTTAAGGTGTGGATCCATAATGAATAATTAAAATAATATTTGTTGAAACTTTAGCTTTTTGGCCTCTTATTTAATTAATCATTTTATACCCTTATTAATCCCTTGGCTCCATATCGAGGACATTACAACATCCAAGGGAGATCAATTTGGGGAATGATATATTATTCTCAAAGGCAACAATGAAAAGTGGTGACTAGATTTTTATGAAAGGTGGTGACCCTTTCACCAAACAAATATAAAGGAGATTTCATTCCAAGTATCGAAGGACATATCAATCATCAAATGGATGGGAAAGGCCACATGAGGCCAAGAGGGATGGCATCCACTCTTGCGCCTAGGGTAGAGGATTGATCAGCTATGTATTCCTCACTAGGTAAACCCCCTCATATGGATGGCAAGGACCACATTAGGCCAAGAGGGATGGCCTTAGCTCTTTAGCCTAGGGTAGAGAAGGCACCCAAATACGCCCCTTATCCTAGCTCTCCTATGGTTGAACTCCATCAATAAATTAAATATATATTATGATTAAATTAATGTTCCTAAACCCAATTGAAATAATCTATGCTTTTCATGAAGGTCTATTTTCTGGTTTATGTTTCAATGATTTCCTAACATGTTGTAGGATCTCAACCAAGTACATGATGTTAGTAATTCTATTCTACTTCTTGTTCTACTTGGAATTTGTGATTTAGGGCAAAAGCTAGGGCATTCACAAAAAGGACATTACATCACTAGGTAGGACAGCCTTGTTGAATAACCCAGCTCGAAAAAAGAACTTGTTTAGAACAAGGTGCAAGTGTCAAGACAAGGTATGTAAAGCTATCGTAGATAGAGGAATTTGCAGATAATCTCATTTCCAAAGAGAGGAGAAAACACCCACATCCATATAGGATAGCCTTGCTGCAAGATGACAAGAAAGTTTTGGTCAATTAACAAAACTTGGTAAAATTTAATATAGGAGAATATATGATGAGATAAGGTGTGATATCATGCCTACGGACATTTGCCATGTTTCATTAGGGAGACCTTGGCGACAGAAAAACAATGCATCACAGGTATGCCAATACATACTCATTGACAAAAGATGGAATCAAAAATAAGCTAAGCCATTGCAAAGAGTAATGGAGAAGGTGTGCAGCAATGCAGGTTTGTTTAATAGATGACAACAAATTTTTAGATGGTATGAAGCACAAATATGTTTGTTTTGCTAAAACTGACCAAGAAGAAGTGGAGAAAGATGATTTGTTAATTCAGATTGAAGCAGAATGAGATAACTTAGTTCCAGATAGAAGAAAGGTCGCAGCAGAAGGTGAGGTAGAATCAGATTTTACTGTTTTCTCTGATGAAAATGAGTGTAGCGATAGAGAAATTTATTGCAGCAGTATGTCATTCTGGTAAAACTGAAGTTGAGTGACAGAATCTGAAGGTAAATGAGGATTTTTCTGATGATTCTTAGTTTGAAAAGTGAAGATGAAGATCCCTTAATTAGTAAGCTAGATTACTTGATAGAGAATATGGAGATTGAGCATCATAATTATTGTACTAAAACTGCTTTAAGTGAAAAAAATCAGATTGCAGCAGTAATATGCCTTTCAAAAGGCATGAAAACAGTGAAAATTCATGGAGACAAGTGGAAGGAGATGGAAAACGTAAAAAAGCATAAGAAGTAAAGGAAGACATTTGTTTTGTTGAAGGAGAAGGTATGAATTCAGTTGTTTATTCTGATCTTGATAGACTATATTGGCAGGAGATCAAATTTGATACTTTGAATTTTATCAAAGGTAGAAGTGGAGGAAGGATGAAAGGGGATAATGTTGTGAGATTGCATGAAGTAATGAACAGGAGAATTCAGGTGGACAAAGCAGAGAGATGGATCGAAGACAGGCATAGGGTCTACAAATGTTTCTGAGTTTTATTCAGGAAACATTCTCTTTCTACCTTGGGCGTATGATGCAGGAGCATCCTAGGTGAATTTGCAATCAGCATCAACCAAAAAGATTTCCATTTTATGCTTTGTTGGATTGTTGGCTTTAGGTGAACTTTTGGTATTTACTAAGCCAAATATTTTTATAAAATATTTTGGCATCGCTTCTATTGGACCTATGGTTGTAATTTTTGTGTATATTGATGGCATTTAACATTGTCAAAATTCAAAAATTTACAAGGTGGGTGTTAAGAACTTGTGGACCTTACATACACCTCAAATGGAGCCAACTTTAATTCAAATTCAAATTCTTAAGAATTCAAATGTATGACTAAGCATTTCCTTCAAAAGTAGGTGTATCAAAGGAGTAATTCTGGGTTACTAAGTTTGGGAGTCAAGTGGGAATACAAGTGGTCTTAAATGGATAGCTAATTTTAGCATGTTGTAAGACGTGTTGTAAGAACTAAGAACTCTTAACGGAGATTTCATATTGAAATTAAATTTAAAATTTGAATGGAGGCAAATTAGACGTACCTTTTAGGGTCCCTAAACTGAGGGGAAATGAAATTAAAAAAATTAAGGTGGAGGAAAAGGAAAATGTGTTGAGTTTCATTAGTAATTTTACAGGTTTGAAGGTGGAGATTGGAGAGCTGGAAGGAAGGCTATTGGGAAGCCATTTGCTGCTGCAAATACACCATTGTTGCAGGTCTACGATGAGACCAAAAAAAGATTGGAATGATGTAATAAAAAGCCAATTGCAAGTTTCATTTTCCCTAGTTTTGCTTGCATAATTTTGATATTGAGTTCATCTTATTTGTTGTAGTGAATCAGATTGCTTTGAAAATCTGAAGTGTGTTTCAGGAGGTTATTGAGGGGGTTTGCATCCTCATACATCACTAATTAAATAATTAGTTTCATTAAATTAATGCTAAAAGGGGATAAAATCCAGTTTGGTTAGGATGTGTACAATTTTAGGTTCAGCAAGTTTTCATGCAATGCATTGGAAATGCTTAAAATTAAGTGCTTTTGGCACTTAGTTTGAGATCCAGAATTCACTATTCATTTAATAGAATTTAGAAATGCCTATCGTACTTCTAAACTGTTGTTGAAACGCTGTGTGTTATTATGAGTTGAACATTGCTTAATATTCACAAAAAGCTTTCTATGGCAATAGATGTTAAATTGGTTGTTGTGGACTTGAATGCAACTACTGTGTTTATCTTTGTAATGTCCCCTCTCGTCTAGATTGTCAATAGATAATTGAATAAAATGCTAGCCTATTATTTTATGTTTCTCCTGTAGGCTAAAGCGTTATGAAATAAAGGGGATGTGGTAATAATTAAATAAAGAGGCAAAAAGCTATGGTTCCACTAAAAGAATTTAATTATGCCTTTGTCGTCATTAAGAAGGGACCACTTGATTATTACTAGGAGATTTTCCTATTGGTGTACAATTAAATTATCAAAGAAGTAAACAACATGATTTGAACACCCAAGTTGAGCCTTGGATATTTTTGGTGTTTTTAAGGACTCTATAAGAAATCAATGGAGATGATTTTTGGAATTCATTCTATGCATGCAGTTTTGGAAAATGTTTTCTTCTATGTGAAGTTTGATGTTCATCTTTAGGACGAAACCCCTGAAATTAGAGAGCTTGGACGAAACCTCATGTTGATGTTATAGTTGTGGGAGTTATCTTTCTCTCTGGTATTCAAAATAAATAAATAAATTATTGAAGCCAACTTTGTTGACTTGGTGGTCAGCACCTCCTTGGAGATTCGTGACATGGCTTAACCGCCTCCCATGGATCGGGTTAAATCTGGCATTTGTATCGGGCATTGATAGTTCGAGCTTTTGGTGCAACAGCAAATGATTCCAACAGTTGGTATCAGAGCCTTGGGTCACGGGTTCGAGTCTCCCTTCAGTGGGTGCTGAAGGCTTAGTCGGTGCTGAGGGGGAGATTGTTGACTTGGTGGTCAGCACCTCCTTGGAGATTCGTGACATGGCTTAACCGCCTCCCGTAGATCGGGTTAAATCTGGCATTTGTATCGGGCATTGATAGTTCGAGCTTTTGGTGCAACGGCAAATGATTCCAACAAACTTAACACATTACATCATCTTCTTTGTAACATCAAGGCAATGAAGGGTCAAGACAACGAAGGGTCTTCACTTTGTAATGACAAGACAATGAAGGGTCAAGACAATTTTATATATTCTTCCACGAGGAATTTGTAGTGGATAGATTGATATCTTTTATTGTCTGCGAGATTGATACTAAGAAATTATTATGATCTGCATATTGATTGATGCTATGATCATCACTTCAGTTTAGCCTAGTGTTTGGGCAAATTGTAAAGCAGTCCTCTACACATTCATTATATATATAGAAGTGATATATTTGTGGCTGGGTTTTTCTCCCTCAAATTGGAGGCTTTTCCCAGGATAATTTGTTATGTCTTATTGTGCATTATTTTGTTTTGCTGCTTACCTTCATTTCTGATATGAAATTTCAACATGGTATCAGAGCAAGATTTATGCAAAGAAATAAGATGTGTGTTTGACAGGTGATTTAGGCAGGTTACGTGAAGATTTGTCTGAGATTACATTTGTCTTCATTTGAAGTCTCCTGCGTAAGTTTAGCTATTCCCATATGCATTATTAACAGTTTGCATTGTCTAGTGTTCACTTCTTCAGGCTACTGCTAGTCTATGTTAAACAGTCCATACCTTATCAATGCTTTGACACTTCGTGTATATGCGCTACAGAATGCTTTATTAGTCCAAGGATTATCCATTCAAAACTCATTCTGAAATCGTTTTATTTCTTGAGATAGCATCGCTTGAGGCATTCTGTCAAACCTTTTATGTTGCGATCTTTAGAATTCTCATTTTGACGTACCTTTGCTTCCCCATTTTTTTTGACTTGTATTTCCACTAAATACCATGATGAATGCAAGGCTATTTTGAGCTATCTCTCATGTGTTCTTTGTGAACGTTGCATCTCCATTGTTCTGCGTGAGCATCTGATTGTGTTATCCTGCCTTGGCCCCGCTTGAGACGGTGTGTCATTTGCTGAGACTGCATATGTTATTTTTGGCTGTCCATACATTATTCTTTCTAACTGTTACATTTTGCAAGGCCTTTTATCTGTATGGTCTTTTATGATTTTATCATGGACTTTTCTTGTCCTTGACCGTCATTTTAATCTGCGTTCTATTCTGCTCTGTCCACATTTGTAGTCTTGTGTTTATACTTGTGTTTTATATTAGACTGCATGTGCATTCATGTGTGTTACATTCTACTGGATGTTGCCTCCTCTTTCACATCTTCTGCGATTCTAGTTTATTAATGGTTCAAAGAGGTGTATGGAGGAGAAACATTAATTTATTTTATAGACTTGAAGAAACATTAATATTGGAACATTATTAATGTTGGGTGGTTTAACAAAATTCAACCTGATCTTTCATATGCTGAGCACCCGGACAATGACAGTTCAAAATATTTTGTGAGCACTTTTTTTTTAATAGCATCATATTGTTACGGTCATATTGCAGATTAGAAGCTGTAAACTGGTGGCTATCGCATATAGTTTGGAACATGCTTCATAAAGTATAGTCTCAAACTTGGCCCAAATAATCTTTTGTTTAGATGGGGCCCGATACTTATTTATTACAGGTATAAATATTTTAATATCAAGCTTATTTCTTGTGGCTATTATTAGTTAAATATTTGTCGTGAATATCATCTAGGGTTTTCTGCAGAGGCAGAAAGATTATTATTTGAATAATAAAGTGAAACATTGCTAATGTCTTAGTATGAGGAAATGAAGCATTTATCAATGGCCTCTCGTGTGATAATGATGGTGAAGTGAAATATATACAGCAAATACATTTGAATAGACTATGGTCATCGAGCTTGCTGCTGAGAATGCATATAGTTTATTGGAATCTCCGTGACAGCACTTGCTAAGAGTGCGGACTTGCTGTCAAAAGTATTGTGTTGGTTATGTTCTTTGAATTGCTGATGTTGGTGCGGTGTTCTTATGTCAGGAGTCTCCTGAAAGGACACTGCTGCTTATTCTGCTGCCCATTCTGTCCAAGACTGTGGATTGAGGTGGGAAGGATGAGGAATCTGAGTCAGTCATGCAAGTGCTTATACCCTGTTCTTCTGCACTGTGCTCACTCGTGTTGACAGCTGAGCTTTATATCTCTACTACGCTGCTGCAGCTCCCCAAGGAGAAGGAGCTCAGTGGTTTTGGATAGCTATCCTGAGAAGCTGATGAAAAGCTGCTTGTGGTAGCAGAAAAGTTGCAGGTTGGAGAGATTGTGGCTTTATATGCAAATGAAAATTTTGTGATTCATTGTGAAATTTGCACATTTATGAGACAAGTTTGGTGTTGTGGAAAATATTGCCCTTGCTGAGAGGGAGTCTCAGCAGCAGTGACCCTTACTATGTGTCAAAATGCATATTTCTCTGAGACAGAGAAATATGAGGTGAAATCCCTTGAGAGATGTTGCTCTTTAAAGCATATTTCTCTGAGACGGAGAAATATGATGTTAAAGCCCTTGAGAGATGTTGCTCTTTAAAACATATTTCTCTGAGACAAAGAAATATGAGGTGAAAGCCCTTGAGAGATGTTGCTCTTTCCACTCATGGGTGTAGCCATGGTGGACATCACGTTAAGAGACTCCATGACGACATCACATTGAGAAACTCTATGATGAGAACTTGTGTATATGTTTATTTCCACACATGGGAGTAGCCATGGTGGACGTCATGTTGAGTGACTCCATGATGTTATCACGTTGAGAGATTTCGTGATAAAAATCTCTTCCACAAATGGGTGTAGCCATTATGAGTGTCATGTTGAGAGACTCCATAACATGGATATCTGGAAAGATACCTCCCTAGCTAAGAGGTAGTGTTGATGTTATAGCTGTAGCCTGTGGGAGTTATCTTTCTCTCCGGTATTCAAAATAAATTATAGAAGCCAACTTAACACATTACATCATCTTCTTTGTAACATCAAGGCAATGAAGGGTCAAGACAACTAAGGGTCTTCAATTTGTAATGGCAAGACAATGAAGGGTCAAGACAATTTTACATATTCTTCCAAGAGGAATTCGTAGTGGGTAGATTTATATCTTTAATTTTCTCAGAGATTGATACTAAGAAATTATTACGATCTGCATATTGATAGATGCTATGATCATCACTTCAATTTAGCCTAGTGTTCAGGCAAATTGTAAAGCATTCTTCTGCACATTCATTATACATATATATGTGCGTGTGTGATATATTTGTGGCTAGGTTTTTCTCCCTCAAGTTGGAGGGTTTTCTCATAATAATCCGTTGTGTCTTATTGTGCATTATTTTGTTTTGTTGCTTATCTTCATTTCTGATATGAAACTTCAACACCCCAAGCTTATCTCAAGTTCTTCCAATCAGTCACACAATACAAAGCAACTGCAGCACTTATTGAGGACTTATTGAAATATGGTTTTGGGCAGAAATAAGATGAGCATCTACAGGAAGTTAAGGTGCCATTAAAAAGGCAGACTTCTTTGAAGAATTCGCAGCTTTGCAACCTCCCAGTTCGCAGCACTCAAGGAAGCCATAAGTAATTAAAAATCACAGGTCTGCACTTATCTAATCAATCTTCCAAATCAGGCGATTAGGTCAGTGGTGAGTAGTTTCAGTTTTGGAAAAATCATTGCAAATTTTGTACGTGTAGTTTGGGTTCTCAATTTCAATCAATGATACCTTCCTATTGATTTTTAATGCTCCTATTTCCCTTCTGTATTTCGAGGTTTTATTTTGATATAATAAACGAAACCCTTATTGTTGTGAGTTTTATATTAAGTTTCAATTAAATCTGAGGAAAGTATATTTCAGTGGTATCAGAGCCACAAATCCTGCCAGCCTGCGCAGTTTATTAGTGCATGTCAGTTTTTTCAGTTGCATGTAAGAGCTTTGCGATGCATGTGAATTTGAATTGATCTTATGAACTCTCAAGAGATTGGCTCACATTGGTATTTTACCAAAAGTAGAGCAGAACAACAGGAACAAGAACAGTCGGAAGAAGAAGCAGAAGAATAGGATACTCTAAATATGGCAAAGCAAAGGAATGATGGTGGGAATGGTCCATCTAATATACAGGATGTATTTGGCACAACAGCAGCAGTAGATGATGCAAACTTTCATGCAATCTCAACAGTAACTTCTGACTGTGATTGGTAATTTAAGGGTACAGCCACAGCCAAGGAATCAAGATGACGAAAGAAGTGAAGTTGAACAAGAGAATCCTGTTGGGGCAGCCTCTAATGCTGTTAGGACAGCGAACACGAGGTCTAATCAGCCACTAAGGCCTACATTTTTGCCCGAAAGAAATGAAGTTGAAGAGGAAGTTACTAAGGAAGAGGCGGAAGAAACCCATATTACAGATGATGTCATGGTAGCTTATGATGATTATATGGCACTTCCAAACCAAGTAAGGGATTTAATAAATCTGAATCAATTTATGAACCAGTGGAAAGACAAGGCAAGGTACCAATTACAGAGGCAGAACAAGGGGCCTAGAAGGTCAACCAAACAGGGAACCCAACCCAAGGAGTATAAGGAAGCTTTAAATAAGGTTCCTTTACCAACGTTTGATGGCAGCAAAAAGATAACAACCAGGTCATGGATACATAAACTTGATACATTCTTTGCACTTAAACTCATGGAAGAGGATAAGGCTATTCAATTTGCTACAATGCATCTGGAAGGAGTAGCATACGACTCATGACACCATGAACTGGTAACTCAAGACCATGCCATGATTCAATCTTATGAAGAATTTGTTGACAAGCTGATTACACATTTTGCCAAGAAAGACATAGAGGTTTATTACAGGGACTTGGCTCAACTAAAGCAGGTGGGACACTTGGAGACATACATTAACAAGTTCCAAAAAATTTCAGTTATGGTTCCTCACGTGTCACAAAAGCAAGTCACAATGCTTTTTGTAGGACTAAGTGACAGATTGAAAGGATTGGTCAAGGCTCATAGGCCTAATACACTAGATGGTGACATTGGGTTAGCTCTTGATCTTGAAAACACACCCTCTTATCAGCCACAAAAGAATAGTTTCAGCCCATGGAAATTTGATAAAAAGGGTCTTAATCAGCTAAAGAACACACCTCCCAAAGTTGATCAGGAGTCGAGGAGTGAACTGAGAAGGAGGAAACTATGCTTCTCTTGCAAGGAACCATGGGAGCCTAGTGTCATTGCTACCTTGGAAAAGGCAAAGCACATTTGATTGAGGTCATATCCGATGATGAGGATTGGGATGAGCAAGAGGCTAGTATCGATGAGGATGATGCACTAGGGGATCAGCCCCAATAGATAGAGTTGGAGGATACTCCAGTCAAAGAGACTCCATGCATTGCCACTTTATCCAGAGTTCCTCGCAGCTGTCCTTTCCAATTGAAAGGTGTCATTAAGGGACAACGGATGGCATGTTTAGTGGACAGTGGAGCCACGCAAAATTTTATTGATGAGGGACTAGCAATGAAATGTGGACTTCAAGCTGAGGAGTTCCCTAGATTCAGTGTTATAGTTGCAAATGGTTTTCCACTGAGTTGCACCAGAGTAGTACCACAACTAAATATACAAATTGAAGATTACACATTGACAGGTGATTTTTATGTGCTTGGATTGGGCAATGCAGATGCCATATTGGGACTTCAGTGGTTAGAGTCACTAGAGTGGTATGTTGAGGACTTTAAACAGATGCAGCTAGAATTCATGGTTTATGGTAAGAAAACCGTGCTTAAGGCTATGGTAGATGGTACTCCACGAATGGTTTCAACAAGAAGGATGAAGGCTTTATTTAGACATAACGATGTGGAGTGGGCAGCCTAGTGTTTTATATTCGGCAAATCTTTCCCCGACAATGAGCCACAGTATCATATAGATATCCAAATAGTGTTGGATAAGCATAGTGCAATGTTTGGAGATATTCCTCCTAGACACCCACCCGATCGTGGGTTTGAGCATGTCATTAAGCTTGAGGAGGGCACAAAGCCGGTTATCACTACGCCCTACAAACAACCACGCCATTTTAAGGAGGAAATTGAAAAAACAATCAAGAAATTTTTGAAAATGGATCACATACATCCTAGCTCCAGCCCCTTCACTTCTTCAGTTGTTTTGGTTAAAAAGAACGATGGCACTTTGCGTATGTGCATAGACTACAGAGCCCTGAACAAGAAGACAATAAAAAACGAGTACCCCATTCCCAAGATCGATGAGCTTCTAGATGAGTTACACGGGGCCATGTGTTTTTCTAAAATTGATCTTCGTTCAAGCTATCACCAAATTTGTGTCCAGGAAGAAAATATGCATAAGACTGCTTTCCATTGTCACTACAAACACTTCGAGTTCCTTGTCATGCCATTTGGACTCAGAAATACACCACCAACGTTTCAATCTTGCATAATCACACATTATGTGAGCAGTTGTGGAAATATGTTTTGGTCTTCTTTGACGATATATTAATATACAGCAATACATGGAGTGATCATTTGCAGCATTTGGATGTGGTTTTGAGTATCAAGGAGACACAGCCTCTATTCACGAAAGCTTCCAAATGCAAGTTCAAAACGATTGAGATTCTTTATCTAGGACATGTGAGTGGAGCTAAGGGTGTTAAGCTACACAAAGAGAAAATTCAGGCAATTTTAGATTGGGCACCTCCAAAGAATATATATGAATTGAGAGGCTTCTTGGGATTGTGTTGCTATTACAGGAGATTTGTGCAAGGCTTCTCGCAATTAGCATCACCCTTGACAGATCTTACTAGGAAGGGTGCATTTCATTGGTCTGAGGAGACAGAGGTGACATTCAATAAACTCAAGAAAGTCATGAGCACATGTCCAGGATTGGCCCTACCTGACTTCATACAGCCATTTGTTGTTGAGTGTGATGCATCAAGTCAAGGGATTGGTGCAGTTCTAATGCAAAATAGCCATCCTATTGCATTCAAGAGCAGTAAACTCATGGATCCCGAGAGGTTGTACTCCATATATGACAAGGAGATGATAGAGATCATGCATGTGCTAGCCAGGTTCAAACAATACCTAGTGGGTACAAAATTTGTTGTCTGGAGTCTAGACTAATCATAACAGTCTTAAGTATTACCTGAAGCAAAAGGATCTCAATGAGCGGCAACAAAATTGGGTAAGCAAAATTTAAGCATATGATTTTGATGTGGAATATGTTAAGGGAAAAAAGAATGTTGTCGTTTGCCCTTTCCAAGAAACCCACCCTCTGCTCTCTTATTGAGATTTCAGCTGATTGAAAATCTCAATTGCTGGCCGAGTATACCAAAAACGCTTTTGCTTGTGATTTGATTGATAGACGTGTACAGGATGACAAGTATTCTATAGTAGATGACGTGATTTATTATAAGAACAAAATTTATCTTGTACCGGATTTAAATTGAAGGACAAGATCATGAGGGCGTTGCAGGATACCCATCTAGAAGGACATCCAGGGTTCTTTAAAACATATCATCAAGTACATGAAAGATTCTCCTGGAAGGGTCTTAAGGACGATGTGTTGCAGTACGTCAGAGAGTGTTTGGCTTGTCAACAGAAGAAGTCAAAACACACCTTTCCTACAGGCCTTCCCCAACCATTGCGTATACCTGAATAGAAGTGGGAAGGAATATCCATGGACTTCATTACAAGACTTCCACCGAGTTCAAGGGAAAGATTGCATCTTTGTAGTTATGGACAGGTTAACAAAGTATGCACATTTCTTTGCCACTTCTACATATTATTTGGCACCTCAAGTTGCATATTTGTATTTCAGAGAGGTGTTCAGGTTGCACGAACTTCCTAGCACCATAGTCAGTGATCAGGACAGAAGATTTCTTAGTATGTTTTGGCAAGAGTTGTTCCAACTAGCGGGTACAGAATTGACACCAAGCACCAGCTATCATCCTCGAACGGACGGACAAACAGAAATTGTAAATAAGTGGATTGAGGGTTATCTTAGAAATTATGTTTTTGGACAGCAGCACGCTTGGATTAGATGGCTTCTCATGGGTAAGTATTGTCACAATACCACCTTTAATATGTCGATTGGCATGTCTCCCTTCAAGGCCCTGTATATGATGTTTTATCATTTATGGCTTTGGCTTTTGATGATAGCAAGGCCCCATGCACAAGAAGCAATGCAAAATTATCAGGATATCCTCGAGACATTGAAAGATAACATTCAGCATACTCAAAATCAACAAAAGATGTATGCAGATAGGCATAGACTTGAGAGATCGTTTTGAGGTTGGGGACTTGGTATTTTTGCATCTATAGCCATACATATACAGGCAATCCACCTTGAAGAAGAGTGGTGCAAAAAAACTGACCACATTTCTATCATCTGTACCCGCGTTGGTTGTTTTATTTCATCAATTATATTACCGTGTGTCTCTAGCATATATGCCACCGTGTCTCTCCAGCACATATGCCACCGTGTCTCTTATTTGATGCTTCCGTTGTTTTAAAGGTGAATCGTCATGTAACTGCCACCATCCACAATAATGGAGATTGAAGAGCTAGTGCTATCGGGCGTCAAGTGGGTGTGTCTTTTGAGGTTCCCATGTTGCAAATATAACACTCAAGAAAAGAGCAACTTGTATGCCTGACGGTTATTCATCTGATATTGATTCATATATTGCAAAAAGGGTCGGTGATTATGTGTAATTGTTTTTTAGCCTGGAATATTTGATATCGGTTTTCTCATACTCTGTCATGAGAATTGAAACATAATATCAGTGTAAGATCTTTAACAGAGGTTCATTTTACTGCTCGATTCCGTTGTCAAGCATGTAGACACTCTGCACAGAAGACTGAAATCATCTTACCCATGTGTGAAGACATTGGTGGATGTCAAGTTGAGTTTTACAGGCATTTATGTTTTCAGCACGCCTCCTCAGGGTGTCTTGCAGATTTTTTCTAAGTTGAACTGTGTGAGACTTCAGCATGCGAATAAAAAGGATAGCAACTTATGTGATTGTAGAAGGTTATCATATATACTATTGTGAACTCTATGTATGCCACAAATTTATTCTGTACTTGAATCAGGTGTTGCCTGAACTGTTAAGAGGATATTATTTGATTGTTAAGAGTTAACAATCACTGGTTGATTTTCTTCTGATTGAGCTTGAGAACATTGTATTTGAATTTTGAGCATTCAATAAAGATCAAGTTTTGGTGTGGCTGGGTTTTTCCCTCGAGTAGGAGGGTTTTCCCAAGGTATCTCAGATGTTTATGTGTTTTTGATTTATCTGTTCTTTGTTTCATGCTATTCTGGTTCAAAACATTAACACTATGGGCCTTACAGGATACTAAAGAGAGTTGGAGAGGTTGCATATGACCTAGAATTACCAGAAGGCAGCAAAATACATAACGTGTTTCATGTTTCATGTTTCATGCCTCAAGAAGGCATTAGGCCAGCACATAGTTGCATCTCCAAAGCTGCCCCAATTAGATGAGGAAGGAATTTGGTACTAGTTCTTGAAGGTATTGCTGATTGGAGAGAGAAAGTTGAGAAACAAGGTATTCCAAGAATATCTGATAAAATGGATGGACTATCCCGCAAAGGGAGGACTATAATGTCCCCTCTCGTCGAGATTGCCAATAAATAATTGAATAAAATGCTAGCCTATTATTTTGTGTTTCCCCTGTAGGCTAAAGCATTATGAAATAAAGAGGATGTGGTAATAATTAAAAAATGAGGCAAAAAGCTATGGTTGCATTAAAAGAATTTAATTATGCCCCGTCGTCATTAAGAAGGGGCCACTTAATTATTACTACGCAATTTTCCTCTTGGTGGACAATTAAATTATCAGAGGTAAATAATATGATTTGAACAACTAAGTTGGGCCTTGGAGATTTTCAGTGCTTTTGATGACTCTATAAGAAATCGATGGAGAAAAATTTTGGAATTCATTCTATGCATGCAGTTTGGGAAATCGTTTTCTTCTCTGTGAAGTTCAATCTTCATCTTCAGGACAAAACCCCAAGCTTATCTCAGGTTCTTACAATCAGCCGCACAATACAGAGCAGCCTCGGCAGTCATTGAGGACTCATTGAAATCTGTTTTGGGGCAGAAATAAGATGAGAGTCTACAGGAAGTTAAGGCACCATTAAAAAGGCAGACTTCTTTGAAGAATTCACAGCTTTGCAACCTCCCAGTTATCTAATCAATCTTCCATGTTGTTAGCCCATTTTCATGTCATAGCGAGAAACCCTCAGAAAATGGTCTATCTCTGAAAAATTTTCATGGCTGCATTCAATTTTCCCTGGTCTCTGAAAATATTTTCCATGTTTCTGGCTCAAACCCTAGGTTAAAATTCATAATTCTAGCCGTTGCATGTAAAAAACCCTAAGTCGGTCTCAGCATGTTCTAATTCCTCGTTACCTTTTTCAGCCACTTAAGTTCCCCTTTGTGCACGTGATTTATTTTCCCCTTTGTGTTCGCTGAATCGCGCAGTCTTCTTTCATGCCCTTAAGATATTCAGCGAACCCGCGAATGTATGTTTCGATTTGTCGCTTATTCTCTAAGTTCCTGGCGGTTATGTCTTAACATTTGGCGACTCTGCGAGCGGCTTGTATCATTCCTTCAGTCGCTGATTCGCGAAATGGTAGGCCCTCTTCATAGAGGCAATACATGTGGACCGGGTGTCAGAGAGGATGTTGAGGTGTCAATTGGTTGTTGGTCGAGGGCAATGACTTGTATCTTATTAGCGGGGCCCGGTTTTCAGTTTCAATGAGATCTACAGTGGGCGCATGATCTCAAGGAATCTTTTGAGCCCTTGAGATTATGCGCCAGCCGTCCGATCTTCCAGTGTATTAAGGCCAAACAAAAGTGGGTCCAACATGCCACGTCGTGCCGCCATGCTCTTTCCTGATTGGTCGAGGCGCTGATGATTTGGCAAGTGTCAGTGGGACCTAGTTGCCGGCGTGTCCTTGAGGGTCCTGACATCCGCAGAAGATCTACGGTTGGCGTAAGTTCTCATGGGTTTTGTCAGAGCTACGAGATCTTACGCCAGCCGTCGATTTTACCTTTTTCTCAGGCAACAAACAAAGGGTGGGTCCTCTGACAGTTAGAGCTGACGTGCACGTTTTTCATTGGCGAAAGAGATGAAGATGCAGTGGGACCGTGTTGCCAGGTGTGCTGATTTGTCTTATTTTGATTGGTCAGTCGGTTGATGACTGGGATGGTGTCAGTAGGGCCTATTTCCCGAATGGTTAAAGTACAGCAAGATCTTGTGGTTGTCATTATACCGTTAAGTTGAAATGCACAAAGTTTAGCATCGCGGTATAGCGACAACCATCCGATGCAGAGGTGGACGAGATAGTATGAAGTGGGTCCTCCATGTGCTGACATGCGTTGTTTTGATTGGCTGAGCGGGAAGGTGACTTGGATGTGTCAGTGGGCCCGAATCTTTTAGGAGGATTGCAGATTCAAGATCTACAGTTGTCTTAAGTTCGCATGGAATCTTTCTGGGCCATGCGATCTTAAGATAGCCATCCGATTAAAAGGCTTATATTCAGTGGATACAGTGTACTACGCGACGCTGATGTGCTCGTTTTTCATTGGTTGTTGAGTGCTAGCGTGGCCGAGGACTTTTCAAGGGTTCGTGACTATTATGAGATTAATGATGACCGCCCGATCTGCCGGGAAATAAAGAGATCAACGGTCGCGTTTTAAACCTGAGCCTGTTAGCCGTTTTCTTTCAAATTCAAATCTTCTGCAGAGTTTTTGCTAGGGTTTGAAGCAGTAAGCCGTATAATACAAAGCAGTGGTTCAAATTTAATTGCACCAGGACATTTGCAGTTGGAGAATGATGTAGGGACATAGGTGGCCGTCTTGATTTGATTTTGCCATCCTGGGGTGCCGTTTTCAATGTAAAAGACTGATATTTGACTGCAGGCGGCTAGGGTTTGGTGTTTGTCAGAGATTTTCATGACCTGTACACACAAGATTTTCCAGTGTTGGCTCTGGCATTAATTTTGTTTGCTGCAACAAGAAATCAGTTGAATTTGTATATGCAGTTTGCCTTGAATGTGAAACCAAATAATTGTACATCAGATTTTATCTGATTTTCCAAGGTTTCAAAGTCTATCTGCATTCTTTACTTCTTGTTGTACTTGGTTGTTGCAGACCTGATTTTACCCTAATCATCCGTAGCTTGTTGCATCCTAACTTGTTTGGGATTCCAGGATGATTAGTGGTATATATGGTCGTAATTTTGTCTTTGTAAAGGTTCGAGTTCTGTTCCAATTTTCTTGCAGAGCTAGTTCCATGAATGTTCTGCCCTGTAAATATTTCCTTCTTCTCTGCATATAGGGTGTTCCCTCTTTCCTTTGTAGCTATGAAAATATAAAGAAGTTGTAACAGATGTCTTATGTATGAGATTTCAATATATTTGTGCTGTTATCAGATTGTCTCCATTTGGGTTTTAGACTTATTGATTATAGCATCAAGGGTGTTGTAGTCTTTCTAATTGCATTTCAGTGAGTGTCTGCAATAGAGTTGTTTTCGCAAGAGCAACTAGGTTTAGGACTGGTCTTCAGATGTGTATGAGCTGGGATATCAAGGGTATCTCATGCTTGTCTTCTAGTGGATGCTGGTTAATGTATTGCTTGTTCCTAGGTCTTCCTCTGAATAGGTGATAGCATATCTGGGTACACAGGTGGTTTGGTAATGTATGATCTGATTTGGGGTAGATGTATTGTCTTCTTGTTTCATAGCTCTGTTGCAATGAGGTTTTTGACTCTGATGCCCATTGGATAAGGCACTGGTCTATGAGAGACTTAGGGTGTTTCAGGTGTCCATTCAACCCAACATTAAAATCATTCGAGTCAAATACCTTTCCCTTTCATGTTGGTAGTAGTAGTAGGAGGTCATTTCTAGTCTTCAGACTCATTCTATGCAAATAGGGCTGTTGCATAAGATTTGGTTTCATTGGGGTATTGGATACCCATAGGGGTCTGAAAACTATTCCACAATAATATATCTGCAAGCCTATTGTTTGTCCTGAGGTGTCTTGAGTGTGCAGATAAGGCAATACCCGCCTGAGTGATGTGGAGCTCAAAGAAGAAGAAGGATTCCTTTCAATCCTCATCAATTGGACTGTTTCTTGTCAAACTTGAGTGCATAATCTGAGTGTCAAGCCCACATATTTATTCAAGTTTGGTCCTGCAAGGAAAAGCTCCAACACATGTCAGGCGATCAGGTCAGTGGTGAATAGTTTCAGTTTTGGAATAATCAGTGTGAATTCTGAATGTGTAGTTTGGGTTCTCAATTTCAATCAATGATACTTTCCTATTGATTGTTAATGCTCCTATTTTCCTTCTGTATTTGGGGGTTTTATTTTGATATAATAAACCAAACCCTTATTATTGTGAGTTTTATATTAAGTCTCGATTAAATCTGAGGAAAGAATATTTCAAGCTTGTAACATCCTGTGTGTGTGTTGAGGTAGAATAGATCACTTTTAGCGAGTTTTAGCAAGTTTGTGGACTTTGTATTGCAGATTCACTTAAAGTTGTATTGATTCCTCAATTCAATTTACCAAAGTGTTTGTATCCCTGTGTTTAGATATATGCAATCCTTGTGTCTACTTGCATTGTTCACTCTCCACATTTAACCAAATAACATAAGCAATATAGTTTAGTTGCTGCAGGGACATCGTTCAAACAAAAAACATAAAAACATTGTCTTGAGGTAAAATGTGTTGAAATCTTCTGGATTTTAACTGTGTTTATTTTTTATGCATCAATGTTTCGGATCAAACTCCACGATCCATCATCAGGATGATTTTTTCTCTTCTCTAGCTTATCATCCTGATGATGGATCATCGAGCTTGATCCAAAACGTTGATCCATAAAAAGTAAACACAGTTAAAATCCAGAAGATTTCAACACATTATCATGGACTGTGGAAGCTTAATGTCTTTGAGGTAAAGTGTTTCTCAACCTTTTGAACCGAGTGAATCCTAAAAATACAAAGTCCTTATTTTTCCAGTTATGCGTGAACCACCCCAAACAAACACCATACAAATTGTAAATGCCATGTACATATTATTCACATTACTATATTTTTTGTTTACAGCCAACTCCCCTTCTAATTCGAAGAATAGTTTACCAGAGATATGTTACATTTTGTGTCACATTGAAATATGTGAAATAAAATGCTAACAAATTCATGCATAGCATTTTCCAGTGGCCAGACTAGAAAGTTTTCAAATTGTGCTAGGTCATTTCAACCCACTCCCGTAACCATCCAAGTTTCTTAAAGTTATGGAATAGTTTTCGGTAGTCCAAAACAGGGTTTTTTACTTTTTACTTTTTACTTTTTAGCCTACATCGGATTGCCACAAACCAATTGGGCTTCAATTGACATACAAAATAAAGCAAACTAGAACCAATACTTACACGACTAAAAAATTTTTGGCATAAAATTTGCACGTATAGCTGTCCTGCATGTCTAAAGCAACATGCTTGTTGAAGCAACACATGTAGGCTACACAATTCTGAAAATTTGCTGCAAATGTCGATCTCTAAATATGTCTCTGTTGTTTTCGTTTTGTTCTTGTCTTGATAAAAATGCAAACAAAATAGAGACTTGGAGATCCATAAAGAGTCAAGACCTTACCATTTGATAATCGACCCAAACAGAAAATGCTGCATGATAGGCACTTTTTCCAGCACATCTCCCTTGTACATCTTAAGCATCCCACCGTTGACCTTAGCCCAAGTAGCCACCCCACTTATATCATCCATCATGGGTGAGTGTTCTGCAAAAGCACCCTTCTTTACCTTCTTCACGAAGGCAACACACGACAAATACAAATAATCGTGAGAAAAACTACTAAGTATCTCCTCGTTGTGTATTGACTTAGGTTTCATATACTTGTGATCCAAAAGCTGTGAAGACCCAAATATGAAAGGCAAAAAATGGTAATCATCCAGTCCCCAAACTCCATGAGACCCTGCTGGCTCAAGCCAATAAGTAGTCTGCAACCGCCTCATCAAATCCAAGTACTTAACACATATCCTTGACACCACAGCTTGATAATCTTCCTCGACAATTAAACCTAACCTGGCCAAGCACAACAACCATGCTGCAAAGTTGGCCTCGTGCCCTGTTCCATAATCAATCCTCATGGCACTTCCAAAACTATCAGCAAAGTACGGAAAGATTTCAATTGCTGCACCAGAAATCTCTTCAGGCAAAAGTTTAAGCACCAACTCCTGCCCCTCTTGTTGTAGCCTCTCCTGCCAGAGCCTAAAAGCTGGGTTTCCATATCTCGCGGGCTGCTGCAATGGGGGAATCTCATCTACCCAATTGCTCATTGTTTCTAAAACCTCGAGGATTGCTTTCACGATAGGGGATTCAATGCAGGGATCTGAGATTTTGTGTCCTCTGATTGAATCGTTGAGTGCTACAATGAAACCTAAGAAGGTTCTTCCAGATTCTGACAAATGGAATTTCTCAATGTCTTGGGGGCTTCTTATTCTTTTTTGGGGTACTTGGAAATTATAAGGCTGACTTACAATGGGTATTGTACAGGCCTGAGGAACAGGGGAAAACGCAGCATATGAGTGCTGCATGTCGGGAATGGGTCTCAATTGTCTGTAACGATTTGCAGGTGGTGGTGAACACCATGGTGCTGGTGTTCCTGCTTCATGTGATGATGATGATGTTGTTGGGGATAGCTCAGGAGTTGGCTCATCGGGTCGTTGTGAAGGGGTGCTGGAAGATGTATCCATCTATGATTTTTGTGGGGTTTTGCCGGTGGATTATACTTGCAGAAGAGTTGATCTGAGCATATATAAAGAGGGATGTAATCAAAGGCCAATAATAAGTAAATTCAAATGGAAATATGATAACTGACCATGTAAGAAGCAGACAAATATGGAGTTTGCAGAGGACTACAAAAAGACATGCCTCTTCAATTTTATTTATTTAATATTTAGGAGATATCGAACTTAAGAGTGCAAAATATCCTAAGGCATGCCCCACTACACGGTCTTCATTTTTTACTTATTAGTTCCTGCCGTAGGCAGGATACTACTGCATTCGTTTGGTGCAGAGAGAATTATTTCAACCAATAAAATTTGAGAATTTTTTCACATAGAAGTTTTTTCCATAGTTTTTAAATTTACATATATTTTAAAAATTAAAAAAAGCTAATTATTTAGTTAACCATTGGCTATTGGGGAAAAAGGTAAGGAGAAAATTTGAATTTATTAACAAAAATTAGTGAAAATAATCTAGGAACAAGTGCCGCCGGAGAACATTGATTATAGACGGTCCGCCATTTGCTGCTACTCTCACAGTGTGTAGTGTACCGCCCAGTTAGGGATGATTAAAATAAAAAAGTTAAGTTTCTTATGCTATGCTTCATTTTATATTTGAAAGTTATTTTTAGGGAACACTTTTTTTTACACTTAGGCCTAGCATTTGTTTTTAGAGAACTTCACTTTTTAACATAACATTATTTCTTATGATCTCGAATGCGAATATCATATAATATTTTTTAATTTTCAACTATGTCATTTAATTATAGACTATGTTATTTATTATTTTATTTAATTATATTAGTAAAACAATCAATATAATATATTAGAGTTAAATATATATTTTAATTTTTAATAATAATTAGTATCAATCAAATCTATTAAATTTCCACAATCCATGTATAATACTAATCAGTTTCTGGGTTAGATTGTGTGGAGTTTTTTTAACCATCAACGTTTCGGATCATACTACATGATCTTTTTTATTCTTGCTCTCTAGCATCCTGATGATGGATCATGTAGTATGATCCGAAATGTTGATGGTTAAAAAAACTCCACACAATCTAACCCAGAAACTGATTAGTAATAATTAGTATGTTTAAATTTTTAAAATTTCATTTATTATTTATTTTTTTTAAATATTTAATTTTGTTAATAATAAATTGTATGTTTAATTATTATAATATATTATATATTAAAATGTTTAATTAGTAGATATATATTATCATTTTTGAAATTTTATATTTAATTTTTAATAATAATTTATTTCAAAACATTAGTTTTCTACAATCTATCATTATTATTATTTGTTATTTCTAATTTAGATTTGTTTTGCATCAACCTTTCCAATTTGTGATCACAATGAGAGGAAGCTTAGATAGAAAAATATGAGAACATAAGGGAGAAGTTATACGCTAACAAATGTTATAATATAATTAATTATACATTATTTATGTTAGAATATAATATTTAATAAAATAGATAAATATTTTTTTTAAAGAAAACATATATTTTATATTAATTATTGTCAATGGACTTTTGGTCTACTAGTGAAGTTGAAAAATGGGAATATTATTATTTTTTCAATTTCAAAAATAATTTATTTTTATTTTTCAAAAATTTTATTTATTATTTTTAAAGGTTATATTAGTAAAATAATGAATATAAGATATTAATAGTATTTAAATACGACAGGATACTACTGCATTCGTTTGGTGCAGAGACAATTATTTCAACCAATAAAATTTGAGAATTTTTTCACATAGAAGTTTTTTCCATAGTTTTTAAATTTACATATATTTTAAAAATTAAAAAAAGCTAATTATTTAGTTAACCATTGGCTGTTGGGGAAAAAGGTAAGGAGAAAATTTGAATTTATTAACAAAAATTAGTGAAAATAATCTAGGAACAAGTGCCGCCGGAGAACGCCATACCGCTTCATTGATTATAGACGGTCCGCCATTTGCTGCTACTCTGACAGTGTGCAGTGTACCATCCTCCAGTTAGGGATGATTAAAATAAAAAAGTTAAGTTTCTTATGCTATGCTTCATTTTATATTTGAAAGTTATTTTTAGGGAACACTTTTTTTTACACTTAGGCCTAGCATTTGTTTTTAGAGAACTTCACTTTTTAACATAACATTATTTCTTATGATCTCGAATGCGAATATCATATAATATTTTTTAATTTTCAACTATGTCATTTAATTATAGACTATGTTATTTATTATTTTATTTAATTATATTAGTAAAACAATCAATATAATATATTTACAGTTAAATATATATTTTAATTTTTAATAATAATTAGTATCAATCAAATCTATTAAATTTCCACAATCCATGTATAATACTAATCAGTTTCTGGGTTAGATTGTGTGGAGTTTTTTTAACCATCAACGTTTCGGATCATACTACATGATCTTTTTTATTCTTGCTCTCTAGCATCCTGATGATGGATCATGTAGTATGATCCGAAATGTTGATGGTTAAAAAAACTCCACACAATCTAACCCAGAAACTGATTAGTAATAATTAGTATGTTTAAATTTTTAAAATTTCATTTATTATTTATTTTTTTAAAATATTTAATTTTGTTAATAATAAATTGTATGTTTAATTATTATAATATATTATATATTAAAATGTTTAATTAGTAGATATATATTATCATTTTTGAAATTTTATATTTAATTTTTAATAATAATTTATTTCAAAACCTTAGTTTTCTACAATCTATCATTATTATTATTTGTTATTTCTAATTTAGATTTGTTTTGCATCAACCTTTCCAATTTGTGATCACAATGAGAGGAAGCTTAGATAGAAAAATATGAGAACATAAGGGAGAAGTTGTACGCTAACAAATGTCATAATATAATTAATTATACATTATTTATGTTAGAATATAATATTTAATAAAATAGATAAATATTTTTTTTAAAGAAAACATATATTCTATATTAATTATTGTCAATGGACTTTTGGTCTACTAGTGAAGTTGAAAAATGGGAATATTATTATTTTTTCAATTTCAAAAATAATTTATTTTTATTTTTCAAAAATTTTATTTATTATTTTTAAAGGTTATATTAGTAAAATAATGAATATAAGATATTAATAGTATTTAAATACGGCAGGATACTACTTGCATTCGTTTGGTGCAGAGACAATTATTTCAACCAATAAAATTTGAGAATTTTTTCACATAGAAGTTTTTTCCATAGTTTTTAAATTTACATATATTTTAAAAATTAAAAAAAGCTAATTATTTAGTTAACCATTGGCTGTTGGGGAAAAAGGTAAGGAGAAAATTTGAATTTATTAACAAAAATTAGTGAAAATAATCTAGGAACAAGTGCCGCCGGAGAACGCCATACCGCTTCATTGATTATAGACGGTCCGCCATTTGCTGCTACTCTGACAGTGTGCAGTGTACCATCCTCCAGTTAGGGATGATTAAAATAAAAAAGTTAAGTTTCTTATGCTATGCTTCATTTTATATTTGAAAGTTATTTTTAGGGAACACTTTTGTTTACACTTAGGCCTAGCATTTGTTTTTAGAGAACTTCATTTTTTAACATAACATTATTTCTTATGATCTCGAATGCGAATATCATATAATATTTTTTAATTTTCAACTATGTCATTTAATTATAGACTATGTTATTTATTATTTTATTTAATTATATTAGTAAAACAATCAATATAATATATTTACAGTTAAATATATATTTTAATTTTTAATAATAATTAGTATCAATCAAATCTATTAAATTTCCACAATCCATGTATAATACTAATCAGTTTCTGGGTTAGATTGTGTGGAGTTTTTTTAACCATCAACGTTTCGGATCATACTACATGATCTTTTTTATTCTTGCTCTCTAGCATCCTGATGATGGATCATGTAGTATGATCCGAAATGTTGATGGTTAAAAAAACTCCACACAATCTAACCCAGAAACTGATTAGTAATAATTAGTATGTTTAAATTTTTAAAATTTCATTTATTATTTATTTTTTTTAAATATTTAATTTTGTTAATAATAAATTGTATGTTTAATTATTATAATATATTATATATTAAAATGTTTAATTAGTAGATATATATTATCATTTCTGAAATTTTATATTTAATTTTTAATAATAATTTATTTCAAAACATTAGTTTTCTACAATCTATCATTATTATTATTTGTTATTTCTAATTTAGATTTGTTTTGCATCAACCTTTCCAATTTGTGATCACAATGAGAGGAAGCTTAGATAGAAAAATATGAGAACATAAGGGAGAAGTTGTACGCTAACAAATGTCATAATATAATTAATTATACATTATTTATGTTAGAATATAATATTTAATAAAATAGATAAATATTTTTTTTTTAAAGAAAACATATATTCTATATTAATTATTGTCAATGGACTTTTGGTCTATTATTGAAGTTGAAAAATGGGAATATTATTATTTTTTCAATTTCAAAAATAATTTATTTTTATTTTTCAAAAATTTTATTTATTATTTTTAAAGGTTATATTAGTAAAATAATGAATATAAGATATTAATAGTATTTAAATTTGTTAATAATATTTATATATTTAGATTTTAAAAATTTAATTATTTTAATAAATTACTATATTATTACATAAAATTTTAAGAAATATTATATAAATTTTAATAATAATTTTAAGTTTTTAAAATATGCACATGCAATGTCATTAAATTTTTTATATAATATATAATTAAACTATTTAAAGATGTATAAAATAAAAAAGTTTATTGACATTATTATTTAACTTTTAACATAAGTATAATTACAATAATTTAAAATATAAATATTTATATTTGATTTAATAGATATTAAAAAATATTTAAATAAATGAACTCCTCATAATTGAATTTAAATGTATGATGATATTGACATTAGGTCTTTTTAATTTCTTATATACAATTTTTTTAAGAATATTAATGTTGATGATACTAATTATTGACATCAAATTTGATATAAACAACATCATGTTTAAATTAATACTTATTTCAATTTAATTTAAATGTATTGTCCAAATTTATATTAATATGTAAATTTATAAATTTGATACATAACTATAAATAGTATAGTATAAATAAAATTATTTAAAGAAGAAAATAAAATTAATAATAATATTATAATTTATACATATTAATTAAATTTTTTATTAAATCTATCAATATATTATAAATTACATTTTTTATTTTAGATTAAATTAAACTTATACTTTCAATTTCTTTTATTAAAATTTAATAAAGTTATATAAAATTCATATAATATATATTATAATAATATACAAAAATTTAGTTATATAAAATTTGTATAATATATATTATAATAATATATAAAAAATTTAGATAATAAATAATTTATTATATAGTACACAATAAAATGGTATTAAGTTTGAACAAAAAACTAAGAGTCTCCCTTGGCAAGATATGCGTTTTAGTCTAATATAAATATCCATTTTCATTAAATGCTACTATACATTCTGACATCTTTAACATACTCAAATCTGATTTGACTTTACAAGGATTATATCGTGCATTATATCCAAAAAAAATTATAGTGGTAGTAAGCATGTTTCACTCGTCATGCAAAGTAAAATCATTCATTCACCTCTTCAAAATAATTATGTTTTGCATTATATTCAATGGTTTTATAGTGGTAGTAAGCATGTTTCGCAGGTTATGCAAGGTAAAATTATCCATTCAAATTTAGCCTCATATTTACATTTCAAAACAATATGCCCCATTAAATATAACTATACAACTTGCACAAGTTGGGTGCGATGGAATTTGTTCATTCTCTCTTACTCTCATTCTCATTTCACCATATCTAACCCCAAAAAGCATTAAACTATGGGCAGGAACTTTGATGCTTGTGTCTCTTGTTAGGAATTGCAACGTGGTGTCCAATGGGTAAATGTAGAAGAGGGGGTGGAAGAGACGCATAAGGTTGTTTAAGGAAATATTGTTTATTTTTAATACATGTGGTCAATTGGTAGGTCATCTAAGAATTAATGTTGTTTGTATAATAAAGGTTTTCATGGATACATGATGATTTCAAATAATCTACCCATTCACTTATATAAGAATCCAATATGACTAAAATAAAACCTCTAAATTAAAAAGATAATTAAGGTCTATTATCAACAAGTTCATGTTAAGTTTGCAATAAGGAGACAAAGGGGGGAGTAAGGAGATAGATATGGAGAAGAAGAAGGATATGGAGAGGTAAGAGAGAGACACAAAGAGATAGGGGTGAGGGGGAGAGAGGGTGGAAGATATAAATATACAGAGAATGAGAGAGGGAGAAATAGAAAGACAAAGATAGGGATATGAAGTGATATTGAGAGAAGTTATAAAGGTAGAGAGATGGAAATATATCAAGATATATATAAAGGAAGAGATGGAAAAAGAAATTTGTAGAGACAGAGATATAAGGGTATATGAAGATGGAGCTGGAGAGGGGTGGATAGAAATAGGGAGATGTGTCAAGAGATGGAGGGGAAAAGAGGAAGATAGATATATAGATGAATTTAGAGCAAGAAAGGAAGGGGATAAAAATAGATAATGAAATAGAGGTAGAGGTAGAGATAAAGATGGAGAGATATGGGGAGATAAAGAAGGAGAGATGGAGAGAGATAGGGAGATAGAGAGGAGGAGATAAACATAGGGGAAGAGAGAGATATATAGATGTGTAAGGTGAAAAATAGGGTTCACTAGCTTGTATGGGCAAACTAGGAAACTTAAGCCTATATCCAATCAATACATTAGGAAGGAAAACAACCCACTAGGCTTTATGAAAGACTCAAGAACTAAATGGGAGTAAAGGTTTTTCTTCGTTATATAGATTGTTGATTGTGCGATAGGAGTGAAGGAATGTAAGATAGAATACAAGAGGGGGTTTTCTTATGTGTAGAGAAAATAATAAACTGAAATACCCCAACACGGAGACTTACCAATCCACAAAATCTCAACCCAAAATGTTTGTCAAGGGTGACCTGGATTGTAGAGGGTGACTAGACTCACCTTTGCTTGTGGGAGTCGCCCTTGACATACCAAAAAGTGATGAGGAAGCCAAGGATTTGAAGCAGACTATCAAGCCTTTTGTAGTTGAATTTGAATTTCTACCACCTCTCACATGCACACAAAAAATGAGAAGAATGTTGGGAGAAAGGGGTTTGCCTTAGTCAAAACCCTATTTAGTTATTAACCTTGAAACTGAATTGAAATTGCATGAAAGAAAAGGAAGTGTGTCATCAATAATAGAGGCTTGATAAGTGTCTTATACCTTAGCGATGCAAGTGCTTCTTGAAATGAAATCACAAGTCTTGATGTAATAACATGACTTCACAAAGACCTAAAAGGACATCACAAAAGAAATGCTTCCATAATGATTGTTAGGCTTGCCACCATAAAGAGATGAATGCTTTAATATGCTTGATTGCTCCTTGAAAAGATTATTGATTGCTTGATAGCTTGCTTATCTCCTTGTTGTCTTGTATGTGTGTGTGATTAGAAAGGATTACCAAAATGGGAGAGGTGGCTTTTCTTTTATACATCTTCAAGCCATTTCTGCGGACAAAACTCGAAGGAGCTCAACAAGGATTTGAAATCCTGCCAAATACCAAAATACTAACCTCCAATTCAAACTTGGGCCAAAGTTAGAATGTAAGGGGCGCCCCTCCCAATGTAGGGGACAACTTGGGTCACCCCATATATCCTGAGTCACCCTTTATGAGGCAAAAAAAGGCTCAAATTTTAGTTGGGGTCAATATGATCATGGGGGATTCCAAAAATGTGTGCCAAATCAAGGTTTGATAAATGAAAGCGTATAAAAGACCACACATAGTGAATAGGGCCTATGTACACAAGAGATAATGATTGAACTAATTAATTAAAGAGGGTGCACCTATAATTAAGGATCCACATTAATTAAATAGAAAGGACTTAAATGCATAGCAAAAGTTGAATAATGACACACACTAAAATGGGCACTACACAATCATGGAATTAGATACACTTAAGCAGTGTATACAATTTATGATGCTAGAAGAGAGAGAGAGAGAGAGTACCCATTACCAAATGGCCTACCTTGTATCTCTATCTCTTCCCCTATGTCTTTCTATCGATATATATGGTGATACAAAGAGATAGAAATGGACAGGGGAAGAGATAGAGATGCAAGGTAGGCCATTTAGTAATGGGTACAATGAAGAGATATGAAAAGTCTATTAAGGGAAATATTGGTATATTTATTGCATACATTTGTGTAGTACATGGGATCAACTTGTAGGTCATTTAGCAATTGATGATTTGTGTACAAGAAAGGTCTTAGTTGACAAGTCATAGCTTCAAATGAACTAGCATCCACTTTAGGGATCCAAACATGACTAAAACAAAATATTTGAATAAAAAAGATAATCAAGCTCCATCACCAATAGGCTCATGTTATGTTTGTAAAAGGAGGAGAAGGAGAGATAGAGGTGGGTAAGGAAATAGAGGTGGAGAGGATAGAGGTGGATATGAAGGAAGAGGATTAGAGAGAGGGGGAATGGGTTGAGATGGAAGAGATAAATATGTAGACAAAGAGAGAGAGAGTAGGGGGAATATATAGGAGAAAGAAGAGATAGAAATATTTGGGAGGAGAAAAGAAGTTGGAGATAGAGAGATAGAGATGGATAGGGGTATAGGTAGGGAGAGGGGAAGGGGAATATGAGGAGATAGATAGAAGGGAGATAAAGGCGGGGAGTGAAAGGGAGATAAATATGTAGAGGAGGGGAAAAGAGAAGATGGGGAGACAAAGAGACAGGTACAAAGAAAGAAAGGGTGATATAGAGAGATAGAGAAGGATAGGGAAAGAGATAGGGGTATTAGATGAGACATAGAGAGGTAGGAAGATAGATGTAGAGAGAGATATGGATAAAAAGAGATAGATATAGATAGAGGGGAAGTAGAGAGGGATGGAGAAAAATAAATAGAGATAGGGATATATAAAGAGATAGAGAAAGAAATAAAGATTTAGTTATATATATATATATATATATATATATATATATATATATATATATATATATATATATATATATATATATATATATATATATATATAGAGAGAGAGAGAGAGAGAGAGAGAGAGAGAGAGAGAGAGAGTGATGTAATGACTAAGAGTGAAAGGTAGAGATAATGAGATATATAAAGAGAGGGGGAGGGAGAGATAAGGAGGTAAAGATATAGGGGAAACATTGAGAGACAAAGAAGATGACAAAAACTAGTAAAGGTATAAAGAGAATGGGGAGGATACATATGGGAAGAGGAAGAGATAGTGATAGAAATAGACTACCCAATATTGATGAAACATTCTCTCAGTGGTATTTTTTGTTTTATAGAAACTTATAGTAATAAATTAACTAAAACTTGAGAAAGGTTTCTAGTTGGGATGAATTTGTGCATTTGTTTACATGGATTGAGTTTATTGATGAATGTTTTTTTTTTTTTTTCATATTTGACCTTCAAATGTTGTTAAAATGAGGCTCTTTCTTGTCTTATTATTTTCATGTTATTTTTATAATTTTAGTTTTATTATTCTTTTTTTTTAATACATTTGTAGTATATATTTTATTATTATATTATCATTGTATGTGTATGTGAGTGTGTATGCACGCATGCAAACATATATACATACATACATACATACATATTTTACTGTCATAAATTGTAAGCACCTTGTAGCTGTATACAATTTCATTGTTGTTTAACACCCATCTTAGTGTTTTTTTCATCTTAACAGGCATAATAGGACTTCATATGGAACTTAATGGACACCTAGATTCAAATATGGGTCCTATGTTATTTCAATTTCATCAAAACTCAATGTGATCCCTTATTTCTAGGCATGATCCTTTATTATTTCTTATCTTCAATCATTTATTACCCTACATAGGCCTATGTTAGCATTTGTGGCCTTTGTACTTCTTCTTGACCTCAAAATCACATGTACCTCGTAATCTATTATCTCCTAGTTATCTGGGACCTAGGATTTAATTTTGAGCCCTGATTGGTGGGTATACAATGACTTTTACATTATATACCCAGGTTAATTTTAAATCCTGAAAAATATTGTGAGAGGTATATAAGTGGCCTATCTCTCCTCATTTTGGGAATCCATTATCAAGCGCAATCAAGCAATCAAGATTTCAAGAGCTATTTTGCATCCAAGCATTCTCAAGCATTCAAGGTATCTTCAAGGAAAATTTTCTCCATGGATCAAGCTTCTATCCCTCATTGAAGCCCAAACAAAAGGATTTTATCATCAAGGAAGAAGGTCAATGTTCATTCAATCATTTAAGTCTTCATATCTTCAAGTCGTCTTTTTTCTTCTCAATTAAGCATTATAGAAAACTACAAAATTCATTACACAAGCTTTTGTATTTCATGATTTCCTTTGGGTTTTTGTGTTAAGTCAAAGTTATTGCATCAACATATTTGATCACATTCATAGAAGCATTTGCATTGCCAAGGTATAATGTAAATCATTTCTTAGATCTAACCTCTGCTATATGAGAACACACTCCCATTTAATTTATTTCATTTCAAAGTTGAACCTAAACAAGCGTTTGACTAATTCAAACTCATCTTTACAACCTTCTTCCCTATTTTTTATGTGTGCAGGAACACGTGGCGAACCTACTAGAGTAAATATGAATAATACAAAATTTGATAGATTGTCCTGAAAAGTTCCAAAGAAAGTTGCAGGGTATACAATGAGAAAATTATTTTGTACCTAGGTACAAAATGCCCAGGGTGTTCTATACCCTCCAAATCATCTTTAGATTTCAACCACAAGTCATATCTACTTTCTAGCTTTTATGTATATACATGTTATTATTTGTTTTGTCGGGCTGCATCTTGCTGAAACTTATCAATTTCACTTAATTAGCCTTTTATGTTATGTCATTCCTCTAAATCATCTCAATCAATCATTATTAATGAAGGATCATAGACTTATTTATTTCTTAAGACCTACTTAAGCTTATTGGGTCATCTTCCTTCCTATTGTGCAATAACGAAACATGATCTATCCTTTGCATCCATTCTCATATTATACATTTTGGTTAAATTTATGCATGACATTTTCATATTGATTTTATATTTAGATATCATACATTGCATTCTTAGATCTAATTTGGGTAGCTTTCATTTTCATCATGAAGTTTACTAAGTTAGATTGGTCTATGATCTCTCTTGTTGTTATATTTATCCTCACTTCTCTTTACCAATCACATTGGCTAAATAATAATTTCTTTCATTCATTATATTTATATTCATTCATGGTGTTATTTTATATGTAATTATGAGTTTTTCAAATATCTTCCTTCCTTATAAATCATATTTTAAGACCTTTATCAATATTTCATGTGGTTTTCTTATTCAACTTTTAGCAAAATGTATGGAATATATTGATTACACAAGGATCTTTTTTGATGAACCTAAAGATGACATTAGCATAAACCACCTTAATCTTTCTCCTATGGTTCCTATTAATCATGAGGATAGAGATCAAGCTCCTAAAAATCCCAAATTGGTGAGGCCTAGATCCTCTCGTCCTCAACCCACCTTAATAGAAAGTCTTAAGGAAGTTAGTTTATGCACTTTTATAGATGATATTAAACAATCCTCTTTTAATCAAAGAATTATTCATAATCTTGATGTTAAAAATTTTATCAATAATATATCTCCAAGAATAACATTAAGTAGACATGAAGATCTTGATAAACCTTCTGTAGAAACTGAGAAAAACAAATTCAACTTCCAAGACCAATCTGCATGCAAGATGCATGTTACAAAGAATGAAGCAAAAGATGGAAAAAAGCTGAAACCCTTCTGTGCTCAAAATGAGAGAGTGAAAAATGTATTCAGCATAATGAAAAATAATTACAAGAGTTCAACCTATAAGGTGAATGAAAACCCTAAAAAGGAAAAAGCTAGGTTGCGCAATATAATTAATATAAAATATTAATTATATGCACCTAAGAGACAACTTAAGTGAAAATAGAGTACATAGACAACTTAATAATTAAATCAACATGATCTAATCAATAAGTGAAGATAAATACTCTAACACCCCCCCCTTAAGCGAAGCTCAGGAGGAAAGCTAACCTAGCACAGCTATGAAAGTAGGAAATGGGTCCTGGCAACGAGGCCTAATCAAGTACTCGATACAAGGAAATCTCTGTAAATCAGAGACAAAGGAGAAAACCCAGTGGGAAAAACTCCTCTCCAAAAAGAGATGTGAAAGCAAGCAAAGGACAAAAAAAATGACTTCAAGAGACTCTCTCAAAGCCATAAGTACAATGCATGCTGCCAACCCCCCCGTGAGAGAGGGTTAAGGCTCCAAAGCCCCCCCGGAATAAAAGAACCCCTAGATCAATGAACAAACCACCATGACTCCAATACAAATGAGTGAAAGGCAGTGAACACTAAAGAGGTAACCTTAAAAGATGAGGTGTCACTGGAAGGCCGAGCTGATGCTCAAAGGAGTAGACATGAGAATCCTAAAAGGGAATCCCCAGTGTAGGTGGTATGACAAGTGTGTTGATGTTGTTAGGAGAGAGGAGATGAATGTCCTCTATAAAATCCTCAACAACTGCACCTGGTGGCTCAATGAATGGAGCTAGAGGGTCTGGCAGTGCTGAAGAAGAGTCCTGCTAAAGAGAGGAAACCTCAACAAGATGTGGTGAGGCAGTCACAGAAGTGGTCTCATGAACAACACAGAGGTTCAAGTGACCTGCTTGCCCCACATGATGCTCTCGCATAAGAGGAGAGTTGTGATCCGATAATGGAGATGATGGGCCAAAGTGTGAGAAGGTGGAGAGACAGGTGGAATGATCAATTGTCCCTGTAGCAATAATGCCTCATGTCACACTATCCCGGATGAAGACTGAATCTATCTTGAACTCCATTGTCTTCCCTGACCCACTAAATGTAATCTGATATATTGAGAGAAGGTTTGCAGACAAAGATGGAACATACAATACATCATTGAATGTGCCATCCTGAATGCCTACAGAACCTTTCCCGCAGACTGTCATAACAGTGTTATTCCCCATGAGAATGTGAGGAAGAGGAGAAGCCTCAATAGAAGAGAAGATCTTTGGAGAAGATGTCATATGGTGAGAAGCACCTGAATCCAGTATCCAAGGGACCTATGAAGGGGATGCAATGGAAGCCCGTAATGCATGACCCTATCCAAAATCCTATCCAGATGTCGAAGATGAGGCAGAAGATTAAAAAGCAAACCCCTATGAGGTAGAAGAGGATGGAGAGGAAACAGTGCTCTTCTGAAGGAGAGCTTGTAAATCTGCAATCTGTTTCTCATAGCCATCAAATCTCTTCAGAAAATAATGTGACTCATCATGAGGCCCCTTATGACAATAGGAACATATAGGGCTCTCAGTCTTCTATTTCTCCTTCTTAGAAGAAGGTGGTGGGCCAGTAGAGTGTTGAGAAGAGGAATCAAATATCTACTTTGGCTTCTGCTTCTATGTATCCTGAGGTCTCTTGGCAAGAAATGCCTATGACTGTGAACCTGTAAGTGAATCCATCTGATTGAGCTTGGACTGCTCATGCATCAACCTGTTATAGAAGGTCTCAAAAGAGGGCATAACATGTCATGCACCCAGTGCATCCATAGTGGAGTAGAAGGTAGAAGTGAAAATTTGATAAGGGCCACAAAGCTTTGAGAGTATCAGAAAGATGCACTCATCATCTGACTTCGTCTTTCTAGCAACCTGTAAAATAGATCGAAGAGACTTGAACTTCATCAAGAAGTCCTCAATGTTGGTGAATGATTCAGGTACCGAGGAGGTGAACTCTGCATCTATCTGGAGAACCCTGAACTAATTCATTGCACCAAACAATGTCAAAAACTTGTTCCACATATCCCTGGGTGTGGTCAAACCATCTAGGTGGAACAACAACCCATCTGAAATATTCATTGCAATGAGGCCCATTGCCTCATCCATCCTATTTATCTGCATAAGAGCCTCATAAGGCTGTTGTAGAATAGGCTAAGCCTCATTGAGGCATGACCATAACCCTTTTGCCATAAGCAATTTGGTCATCTGTCCTTTCCAAGTGTGATAGTTGTGAGGTGTAAGGTGGGCGACAGAAGAGTCTTCCATTGAGAGAAAGAAGAAAGAAGCAGAAGGGTCTCTTTGAAATAAATGACAAAAAGAGAATTTGCACCCCCCCATAAATATTATACTATCTCCTATACACTTCAAACAAGTATGTAAGCACAAAAGAAACAAGGAAAAAATATGATTTCCAGATGTAGAGAGGAAAAAATGAAGCCTCCAATTTGACGCCAAAATTAGCTAATCAAATGGCAAAAGAAGAAAATGAAACCTACACAAGAGCGATGGGCTCAAAAAGACCTTTCCGACGATATATCATATGTCAAATTTTGAGTCCGTATGAGCCCTGTAGGACCAAAAAAGGGCAGGTACCCCCAAAATGCAAGTTCCCTGGAAAAAACCAATGACGGGAAAAAATTTGACGACCATCTAATCGTCAAATGACTACTGGCTGGGAAAAAAAATTCGGTCGCTAGACATTTGGAAACATGACAAAAAGTGACGTCAGCACCGGATTGCTGACATCACTTGTAAGGTGGCCGGTGGCGCTCGGGCGGCTCCCGGGCGGCATTGTATCAGCGGGTGGCCGAGCGAAGTGGTGGCCGAAGTGGCAAAGCGATGGCCGGGGCGTCAGAGCGGTGACGGGGCCGGGCCGGAGCGGCGGCGGTCCAGTGGTGGCACACTCCAGAGAGAGCCCTACAGGGCTTTTTTGAGTTTTTTAAAAAAAATTTCTTAGTTTTCGAGCTCGTACGGCCCTAATAGGCCAAAAAAATTCTCCTAGATGCCCTAGAGGCCAAATAGGTCAAGTTTTATATAAAAATATGGGGTTTTGGGCCTTTTGGACGCAACCGTGAGGTCGGTTTTACCCAAAGTGCTCCAAAAAAATGAGACCCACCATATCCAATAAAAAACAACAAAAAAATTGCTTGATCCACAGCTTCAAACGAACTCGAACAAGAAGCAACAGAATGACTCTGATACCATGTAGAAACTGAGAAAAATAGATTCAACTTCTAAGACCAATTTGCATGCAAGATACCTGTTACAAAGAACGAAGCAAAAGATGGAAAAAAGATGAAACCCTTATGTGCTCAAAATGAGAGCGAAAAATGTATTTAGCATAATGAAAAATAATTACAAGAGTTCAACTTATAAGGTGAACGAAAACTCTAAAAAGGAAAAAGCTAGGTTGCGCAATATAATTAATATAAAATATTAATTATATGCACCTAAGAGACAACTTAAGTGAAAATAGAGTACATAGACAACTTAATAATTAAATCAACATGATCTAATTAATAAGTGAAGATAAATACTCTAACACCTTCTTCTTCTATACCTAAAAGAGATAGGAATAGTGATAGGAATCCTAATCTCCCTAAGGATAATATTTCCCTTCTTATTCCTATTTATATCACACACTTTAATAAAGCTCAAGATGAATGTCCTCCCCCTTCAACATTAAAGGCTAATTACAATGTGGGTTATGACATTACTTCTCAATAAGGTTATAGTGGACAAGGCCTTGGTATTAATGAACAATGTATTAAAATCCCTTTAGATCCTCCTACACAAGTTACTAGACGTGGTGTAGGATTTAAATCTCATGCCAACACCTTGCCTTCTTCTTCCACTCCTATTGATCCTTCTTCATCACAAAAAAAACCTCCTCTAGACATTCTTTTACTAACATCATCCATTGTTACACCTCCTTTTGATGATCATTTGGCTTTAGCTAAAAGAATCTATTGGAGACTTAAATATGATTCTAAAATTCATTTTCCTTTTTAGATAATTTCCAAAGAATCAAAGACCTTTTAATGGTGATTTTTATTGTCCTTTTAACCATAGTAATAAATATTCTTGTGTTGATTGTATTTAATTTAGATAATTTGTTCAAGATTTAGTAGATCAATATCTTATTATATTAATAATGGATCTTATACCTTTTCTTTCTATCAAAATTGTACCTTATCATTTCACTTCCCTATTATGTTGTTTTCCATCATGCAATCTTAGTTGCTTATTTAGGGGCTCTTTATTTTGCATGATGTTCATTAAGAGCAACATAATAGGTCTTTCTTCTTGTCTTTTTGCATGGGGGGAAAGGTCTATCTCTCTTATTTGTTCTCCTTCAAAAGGATCCATTATCTATTTTTTGGTTCAAATATCTTATATTATAATGTCCTTCCATGCATGTACTTGTTTGTTGAGGATCTTTCTCTTTAGGGAATTGATATCCATCTTTACAAGCTTTTCCTTGCTTGGAAGTGTATATCTCTTGTCACTGATTTTTCCACTAAGTTTGCATAATGTTGTACCCTTTTTCCTACCCAATTATCCTTTCATAGGGCCTATTTTTATCTTTTTGAACTTGCATCTTTTATAATGGGATATTCTTTATCGCATGAGATTCTTTGTTTCACACAAAACATTATCATCTTTGTTAACAATCTTTTTCATACCTCAAAGATCATGTCTATTATAAATGATCTTCCACTTAGGGAGTGTATGGTCTTTCTCTTCCTCCTTCCAAGAGATCCATTATTCCTTGGTTGACTTGTTTCTTTTATAACATTATATTCTTTCTTGCATGGATTCATTTTTTAACATGAGGATATTCTCTTTTTTAGGGGATTTACATCCTTGTTTACAACTTATTCTCACTTGAAAGTGCATGTTTATTATAAAAGATCCATCACTAGGGGTATACAATGTATTATATTTCCCCTTGTCTTCACCCTTTGGGGGCAAGGTTTAATTTATCAATCTTCTTTTTTTCTTTTCTCTTTAAGGATCCACTTTCCTCAGTGTAGTAGCATTTGTTTATCATGTGACAGTATTTTCTTATATGGAATTTTTTCTTTTTGATTTAGGATTCTCTCTTATGCAAGAGGTGTACATCCTTGATCGCGATCTCTTTCTTATTTTCAAAAGTATGTTCATCCTAAACAAATACCCTTTCTTGGGGGCTTATAGAGTATTTTCCTTCATCAAAAATCCCTTTTTCACCTAGCAATAGTTATCTTTGTTCAATAACTTATCTTAAAGGTAGATGTCTTGTAGCCAATATGTATTCTTTTCAAGGGTCTCTTCCCACTTTTGAATATCCTTTCACAATTATATATTCCTTGGATAACAAGATTATTCTCTCTTTGTCAATATTACATAATATGTTGTTGTTTTAAGGATATCTCCCTACTATTGGAAGTAGGTATCCTTGATAAAACAAATCCACAAAAACATGTCAAAAAGGATGTATGTATTCCCATGACACTATGAGGCACTTCCCCTAAAATCTATAGCTCTATGTTATGTGTATGCAATGGAAGAACATGCTCCACCTATACTTGTATCTAGCCTTAGTGGTTGAAAATCCACATCTACACTCTTGATTTGTACCCATCTAGAAAACCTAGCATATGAGCTCTCTACAAAGCTCTCAATCCTCTGCTTAGGAGGCACTTCCTGATAATAAGCGCTCTTTCAATAATTAACCTCATTTTCAGTATTGATAATCATCCTCATAGTCTCTATTTGAGGCCCCATGGATCGATTCGTATCCAACTCATCAATAAGTGCCTACGCTTGACTATGCCTCTCTATGGTTGTATCTCTCTCTCTATGTAAAGTCCCCTACTCAATAGGACCTCAAAACCACTTAACTTCTTACTTGGAATTTAGTCAAACACTTGTCATGCAATGTATATATGTTGCTGCTATGAAAATTTCAGAACAGAAAACATATATCTAACCACTTATTTTCATTAAAAAAATGTAGAAAGATACCATGATCATTGTGCTATATATATATATATATATATATATATATATATATATATATATATATATATATATATATATATATATATATATATATATATATATATATATATATATATATATATATCATTGAATTAAGACAAGAAGTACATTTCCAGCCAATAGCTTTTATCAATTACAAAACCCTTCCTTCTTATTTACTATTGGCAATCAATGTTTTTTACAATACTAAAATGCACAAGTGCTGAAACTACAAATTCACCTTCAGCTGAAACATATATTCTCAATTACAATGCCAAATAAGATAAAAAATGATAGAACCTGATTGGATGAGTGCAAAAGATGAAATGTAGATGTCCTCAGAATAGGATTATGCCTCAATGATGCCCTAGTGAAGTGACTGAAATATCACCTCCACAAATGCAACCCTTCAAGAGATATTTCACTCCCTCAGTTATGCAATCAATTGGGAGATTTCGTTCCCAATGACAAGCTGAAAATCTGCAGACCCCTTGGCTCCACAAATGCTCATGAAGAAAATAACAATAGTCAATGTCAAGACTGGATGCTCCAAATGCCCCTTGACCCCCCTTTTATACTACTCCCAATGTTTCTAGTTACTTCTAGTTGCTAGAAGTTTCTACAAACCAGAGGCTTCTACAAGCTAGAAGTTTCTGACTTTTGGAAGTTTCCAACTTCTAGAATCTTTTGACTTCTAGAGGTTTCCGTCTTCTGGAAGTTTCCAACTTTTAGAACTTTCTGACTTCTAGAAGTTTCTAACTTCTGGAACTTTCCGACTTCTAGAAGTTTCTACACGGAGTCAAATAATCACCAAATAATTACCAGGTGACTCTCTCATCACCACCATTAGCCTACGAGAGCCATTAATAGGCTAATCCACTGAAAAAAGTCCATGTCAACTAAGAAGGGGACATGATAGTCCGCCCCTCTTGAAATTGCTTGTCCCCAAGCAATCTCAAAACTGGATGCTGCAAAATAGTCTCATCCTCCCAAGTAGCATCCTACATAGGCCAATCCTTCCACTTCACCAAATACTCTCTGATGGTTCTCCTGCGAAGCTGCCTCTCCCTGCAATCAAGAATGGATTCTGGCACAAGAATCAATTTCCCCTCATCATCCAAGGGAGGTAAAACTGCTGAAGGCATGACATATTGTCCTAATGCCTTCTTGAGGCATGATACATGAAAGACATTATGGATTCTGCTATCTGCTGGAAGCTCTAGCTCATAAGCCACCTCTCCAAGATGCTTGATAATCCTAAAAGGACCATAGTATTGTGGCTTGAGCTTCTCTGCCCCACTCCTTCTAAGAGTAGACTATCTGTAAGGCTGCAGCATAAGGTACACCATATCATCAACCTCAAAAGTCCGCTCAGTCCTCTTCTGATCTGCATACTACTTTTGCTAGTTCTAAGCTCTGGCGATGTTATCTCTAAGAACCTCAACAATATTCTTGCTCTCCTGTAACAGTTCCCCTACACTAGGTGTAATACCCCAAAAATGGGCTATAAGTTCATTAACCTCCTACATCGACAAATCGAACAAAATCGACATCAAAGTCCCAACCTAAGGCACATCTAAACATCATCGAATCATAATTGATTATCTTAAATTTTGCATCGGGGAATATTCTTAGTAATATTCCTAATTATCATAATTATCTTTAATTTTATAATTATTTGGCAATAAATCACATTTATCCTAAGTTTGATTAATTGAATATTTTCATATTTAATTAATTAGATTTAATATCTTGCCACTTAATTATTTAATTAAATTTAATTCTATCTATTATTAATTGTATTATTTAATTTTGACAATAAATCAAAGTTCCTATCTTTAATTGATTAAATTCTTATTTAATTAATTAAAGCATGTTGTCATTATTTAATAATATAGTTTTTAATAAAAGTTTGATAAAATAGTTAATTAACCCATAAATTAATTATTTTATTTTCAAAAATCAGTTGAGTTGAGGATAAATCACTTTATTTATTTATTTAATTCTTAATTATTATGCATATTCAAAAGAAACAGTTAAACTCCAAATCAGAAAATCAATGCAAGTTATTGACTTTTTGGAACTCAACATCCTTTTGGAGTTCAAAAAGCTGATCTAAACTCTAATTTGAGTTAAAAAGCTATTTTTGCATGTTTTTGCATGATTTTGAGAATTAACTATCTTTCATGATCAGATAACTCAAAAATCAAGATGAGTTAATTTGAGTGATTTATGGCTTTTATCCATGCACCTCCAAAGCCCTAGATTTCTATAAATTAAAGGCTTCAGCTCTTCACAAATCATCTCATATTTTTGCACAATCACGCTGGAGAATTAGAATTGAAGAATCAAAGCTCTTGCGAATCGACATCTTTGTGAGATTAATCTTATTTTTTGCATTCATTTAGATTCATATTGCATACCAATTTCCATATTAGCATAGATTTCATATCAGTTTTCACAATTATTATTGCATAGAAAATATCAAAAAGATAGCTTAATTGCATTCAATCTCATATCTAGATCAATTGCATTCAAATCATTCATTTAGGTGTTGTCTAGGTCACTGATCTCGATTACAATCTGAGAACATTAATCTCGCACCTATTAGAAGGCAGTAAATCGCTTGGTTAGATAGCTTTCAATTTTGCACGATTTTGATTATAGCTAACCTCTAATGTTTTACTGAGTGTTGTGTCTACAGATCAGGTACAATTTTCACACACACATTTCTGGCGCCCATCGTGGGGCCCTGAAATGGGTTTCCAATTCAATTCTATCAATTTCTATCTTTTTCTCCTCGGGATCTGTGCAAAACTGCGATTTTTAATTTTTGTCCGTACATCTGTCGTATGAGTTTCTGACAAATGTCGTATGGGAGCATACCCACTGTCGTACGACAGTCTATTGGATCGTGACTCGTTTCATGACATACCCACTGTCATTTGAGAGCTAATCTGTCGTATGGTAGCACACCCAGTGTCGTACGAGTTTTTGGACTATCGTCTGAGAGCATACCCACTGTCGTACGAGTTTTCGTACCAGTTTTTGACTGTCATTTCATTTTTCAGAGCAGAGTATCAGATTTGATTTTTATATTTCGGCTAATTGCTAATTTTGACAATTGAAATTCTCTATTTTTGATTGCTCTCTGCTGGTTTTGATTGGAAAAAGTGCAAGAATTGCTAAAAATCAAGTAAGATCTACTAAGCGCATTGCGAGGATCACCAGGTATTCTCCTTCATCTAATAAAATTTTGATTTGGGCTTAAAATAAATCTCTCATGTGTCTAGCTTCTGTGCGTCTTCTCATGCTTTTATTCTACACACTTGCATAATTTGATACTAGGTTGTAATCCCATAAGAATTCATTAAGTAGTCTTAGAATACTTGTGATTGATCTTGATTGCTATCTTGGGTTATTGGACTCGCTAATCCATCGGCCCCTCATTTCTGCCCCGTGGTTGCAATCTCAGCGCCATAAAGGGGAGGGGTCAACAAGATAGAAGCGTTGAATGTTCCACTTGGCAACCCTTTTGTGCTTTTAGGAACTCACTTGTTTTCTAAGTTGTGGACTCATTTTTAGCTTGTGTGAGGTGTTAAGTGTTCCACCTTGTGGACTTATCTCATATTTTCTTTAAGCGTTAAGTGTTCCTCTTTCTACTTTTTGGATGCTTTTGGTAGATTTACTTTCGGAACATATATCTGTGCTCACATAGTAATTAGGCCCTATGAACACTATTCGAGATTCTTGAGAGATTGGATTCCTAGCGAAATCTTTCTTGACGACAGAATCCTTGTAGGTAGGGAGGATACTTAGTGCGTTTCACATTCAACTTGGTTAGTGAGTCTTCTCTTATTGATCGACACATTCTCTCTCCAGAGAGGTTGATAGATCACGTGGGGTTGATATCACAAGCTTTGGTGAACCAAAATTGGTTAGTGCGTCTTCTCTTATTGATTGATACATTCTCTCCCCGGAGAGGTTGATAGATCACGTGGAGTTGATATCACAGACCTTGGTGAAACAAAACTTTGTCTTAGCGTGTCGGATTAATCTGCTTGCTTTGTTTGGGTTAAAAGTGAAGAGGTGTCAAAACCTTGGATTTGGAGCCAAGTCCCCTTGTGGTATAAATATGTGAGTCATCTTTAGAGAGGGTTAACCATAGCGGACAATCCCTTCACAGGGCAAACTGCGTTGACGGAACCTCAAGCGGTAATAGCCATTTTCACCATGGTAGTGACAGCTGCTATATAAATGTCCTTGTGGAAGAAATCTCCATGGGTATGGTTCATTGTTGGGTTGTCAGATCTCCCTAGTAGCTCTTGAAGATTAAGTTCTCAGGCTATGTCAAAACCCTGGTGCACCGGGATTGGAGTTCACCCCTTTGAATCATAAAAGTTGCAGAGTCAAACCATTACTAAAAACCCTAGAGAGGCCAATTTTTCACTTTCAGGTATATGTGTGTTATTGCAAAACTTTTCAGAACATACCCAATTAGTACTCTCAGGGATTAGCACAATTTGGTCACTTGATTGTTCATGCGCGAGGTTTCTTTTGCCCTTGTTCATTATTTTCAGACGTGCTTGGAATCACTTGCTTGCTATTCTGCGTGCTTGTTTATCTACTTGGCTATTAAAAATGATCAAATCTGGTATAACCTTCAAAATCTGGACAGTACAATTTGCAAACAATCCAGAACTGAAAACCTTAAATTTTGCAAAAATTGACGTAAAGTTCTTTCTGGAGTCAAAAGTCATTTCAAGAAGTCAAAAGTCGTATGACTTTTTGTCAAATGTCATTTCAATATAGCCCATATGTCGTATGATTGAGAACCTAGTGTCGTACGAGTTTTCAAACCAGCAAATTCAAGAAGCCAAAAATCTGTTAGCAACTGTCGTACGAGTTTTGTCAACTGTCGTTTCATTGCTACCCAACTGTCGTACGAGTTTCACAACTGTCATTTCATAGACTACCCAGTGTCGTATGAGTCTGCAGAGTGTCATTTGGAAAAATTTGAGAGAGTTGTCAGAAATTGTCAAATTGCAAGATATCCAATGTTTCCAGCCTGGTTCCAGAATCTGTCAAAAATATCATTGTGTCAGGAACATAGCAGTAGCTATTGAGCATTCTACCATTTTCCGAGTTTGATCTTTTGAATTCGATCTAGTCTTCTGTTTGATCAATTTGAGTCCTTTTTATCTCGTGTCAAAACCTTGTCATAACTATCAATCTTCAATCAATCTTCAAAAATAGACTAAGTGTTGAGAACTCGTGTCCGCTATCTTTTGGGTGATCTATCCCATACATCCAGGGCACAGTTTCCTTCACCCACATCCCATCAGATCTTCAAAACTATCATAATCTTGACAAGGTTGCGTCATCCGATTTTCTCGAATCAATTTGTTCTTCAGTTGTCTTCATCCTTTTCTTCTGTTTCATTCAAAGTTAATGGTGGAGACTAGAGCTTCTTCACACAAGAAATCAGAAGAAACATCTCAGAACTTACTTTTGACCAATACCCTGGGTCCAACTCTTGAACAACTCATCAAGTCAGGTATCTACGAAGATGATGGTCTCGGTAACTTTCGATTGAAAACCGGTTACATACCTCCTCTATCAACTCACAGAGGTAATCAGCAAACTCCTCCTCAATCTATTCCAGGGAGCCCAAAAACTCCTACCATGTCTCAAGCAGAGACAAACCACGGTTCTCTAGGAGGAGGATCCCAGGGACACCATTCTCAACATAATGCCGACCAAGACCCTACACCCTCTGAAATCCATCGGTGTCAGAATGACGATGAATTCAAAAGAATGATGAGGCATTTCTTGAAAATGGATAGAGAGGCATACTTTTTGCAATTAGCCCAGGAAGGAGCTAAACTTCCTCCTCACTTCAATGTCGAAGATATCATCACGCATGAGGAAGAAACTCTGATGATGGCCATAATGAACCAGCTGCACGCTATGCAGGTCAAAATGAATAAAATTGAGAAAGAGAAGGAACCCAAGGAATTCTCCATGGAGGCCCTTTGTCCTTTCCCTTTTGACAAAGACTTGTATATGCCTCCATTCCCAAAAAGAGTGGAGATACCAAAGTATGACAAATATGACAGACACTCTGATCCTCAAGATCATGTCAGAGAGTTCTGTATGCAATCCATGGAATTCATGCATGAACTGACTTATCTAATGCGTCTTTTTCCTAGATCCTTGGGCAGAGCATCCATTCAGTGGTTTTCAAGATTACCTCCTACGATCAAAACTTTTGAGGAATTGATTAAATTGTTTTATCAACAATATTCCTACAATATTCAACATCTGATTACCATGATCGATATCTGTAACCTCAAGCAATATCCAGGGGAATCATTCCTAACTTTTCTCAAAAGGTGGCGAAATAAGTTTTCTCTATATGCTAGACCAATTCCCGAAATGGAGAAACTTGAAATCTTTATCAATAACCTTGTTTCAGAGCTCAACTATCCATTACAAATGCAAGATCATGTATCTTTTGATAAAATGGTGGATAATGCAATCAAGATTGAGAAAGTACTTGTCAAGAAAGGAGAAATCACACTTCAAAAGGACAAGTCTAAATTTGGATCTAGCTCAAAAGATGAAAACAAGAGCTGGAATAGAAACAAAGGTATCATCTCTGATGGTGTTGTTGACACTATCCGTGCCCCATCAAAGGCACTGGCCTACAATCTCACCCTTGCCACCAAAGCCATTGAAGCTTCAGAGCAAAAATCTGCTGAACCATCTCCAAAGAAGCCATTCAAACGATGGGATAATAAATGAAAGTTTACTCCCCTGGGAGAATCTTTGGAATCTACCCTGAGAACCCTGATAGCTGATAACATGATCTCTTTACCACCAATCCGAAAACCTGATCCGGATCCAAAACCATATTGGTGGAAAGATAATGAATTCTATGCTTTCCATCAGACTAAAGGCCACAAAACTAATGGATGCTTCCACTTGAGGCATACCATTCAAGACTTGATAGATCAAGGGGACATCACGATCGATAATCCTACCAGCAATAATGATCACACAGCATTTACAGAACCGTTTCCACAACATGGCAAGGGATTTTCCACTTCTCAGCCTAACATGGGGGCAAAAGTCAACTATGCCTACCCTGGAAACAATGCTGTCATCAATATGGTTGAACCATGTCTCTCTGAGAGCTGCAATGTCATCACAATTGTACGAAGAGATAGAAATTATTCCTCAGCTAATGCAGTTACCAGATCACAAGCTCAAACTCATCTGAAAGGACAAACACCAAGTTCATCTAATGTCCCTAAGATACCTTTCAATCTCACATCTGCTTCTAAACAGAGGGTTGCCTCAAAATCTTCCAATCCAAAGGATACCAGACCTACATCTTACAGCATCGTCCAACAACTCCAGCATACCAATGCCAAAATCTCTATGTTTGAGTTACTTCGAATATCTCCAGCTCACAGAGATATCCTAGACAAAGCTTTGCTCGGCTCTAATGTTCCTGATGATCTAGATCTAGATAGGTTCCAGACTATGGTTGGTCATCTAACATCTCCGCAATATATCTCATTTTCAGAGGAAGATGACAACTCCCTAAGTCACCCACATAATCAACCCTTGCACATAGAAGTCTTGATCCAGAACCATCGAGTCAAACGTGTGTTGATAGATGGGGGCGCAGGCCTCAACATTTGTTCTTACAACTTAATCACACAGTTGGGATTCTCAGAGATGGCTATTGATCCTCGAAAGAAGATCACCATAAAAGCCTATGATGAACAAGAAAGAGCTTCTAAAGGCACCATTGTCTTGCCCATCCGAGTGGGTCCGGTCATCAAAGATACCACATGTCAGGTGCTTGATCTACCATTAGCTTACAATATCCTTCTAGGGAGACCCTGGATACATGAAATGCAAGCTATTCCTTCTACGTACCATCAATGCTTGAAATTTCCCTATGAAGGAGTGGAGGTTACCATCCCAGCAGATCTGAGTATAACTTGCAATACATTGAAGGAAAGTGCCGATAAGCTTGTACCTAATAACAGAGAATCTTCCATCAAGCAACAAAATGTGGCTTCCACATCTAAGATGGATGACATTGCTAAAGAGATCAATATCAAAGAAAATGGGATGGGAGAATACACTATAGAGCCAGTCTTGTCTCTGACATCTCTCCCAATCTCACCTAAGTCGTATGGACAATCCTTGAAGCAATCTAAATCAGAACCTAAGGAACCTATGGAAGCATACAAAAGAAATTTTGTGGCAGAGCAAGTATCCAAACAAGAATTTGAAGAGGATGAAGCTGTGCTGGCATGGCTATATAAAGAGGATTCTGAATCCAAAATTGTTCAACCTAGTGAATCTATAGCACCTACACTCCCTTCTAATTCATATGGTCCAGGAAACAAATTGATAGCCAAGATGGGATATTCCGGTCAAGGACCTCTAGGAATCAGGGGAAAGGGTCTTGTGACACCCATTTCACATATTGGTAGAGACAAAAAAGATACTGGTGGCATAGGGTTTAAGAAGAAACCCTATCATCTCAAAGGTGGTTGTTCTCATGTCATAGAACAAATTGCACCAGGAGAACCCCTTCTCAAGAAAGAAGAGACAAAACCCTCAGATGATGATTCAGATAGTTCAGAACTCATCCCCTATGAAAAATTGCCTAAAGAGATCAAAGATCTTCTTGATGATAAAGATGATCCTATCAAAAGAATTAATGTAGTAGAAACAGAAGAACCTACTGTAGTGCAAGAGATGGTTGCACCACAAGAACCAGCTAATCTCGAAGTCGATCAAACTAATCAAGAAGAAGGGGGTAGTTATTTTGACACTGATTCCCATGAATATGAATTCAAGTCAGAGACTGAGGGTAACCCTTCTTGGGGTATTCATCCTGATTTCACACATTTTTTAAGCTTTCCTAGAGATCCTGAATCAGAAGCTGAGTCAAATGACTATGAATGGGGTGCCATTCCAGAAGAAGATGAGCTTATAACAGAGAAATATATTGATGTTATTCACCAATATGTATCTCAACCCAACGTAGGTCTAGAGCGAAGCAATGAACTTAACGTGTCGGATCCACCTATGGCTGAAGAGGACTCCCATGATGATGTTGAGCCTATTCACGAATTGAACATTTTGAGCTGTAATATCACCTTTGAACTTGAGCGTCAGGTTAGGACCAATGATGACATATCCACATTCGTGAACACCATATCCCAAGCTTTTCTCTCTTTGACTATCCAACGCCCTGATCTTATCGACCAAACTTCCACAAACCCAAACCATGGTATGTATACCTTCCCGAATGACTATGCCCTTGCCTGCTACCTCAATGCAATTGAGCCTATGAGTACTTCCATCAGTGAATCAAGCGTCAGCATGACCGAGTCGGACATCAAATATCTTAGTCAGAAAAACAAGAGTAAAAAGAAAAAGAAAAAGAGTTCTGAGGGTGAAAACCACTTTGTGGCAGTCTCAGAACCAACAAAAGTAAAAAGAAAAGACGTATCTGAAGGTGAAAACCTCTCTGAGGCACCTAAGGATGAGATATTTGATGTCCTTCCAAGTCATTTACAGGATAGATCTCCAGTTCTGATTGAGCCAACTCAATCCATCAATTTGGGTACAACAGAGGAACCACAATTGGTACATGTAGCACAATCTCTATCGGACGAAGAGAAACAGAACTTCACTACCTTCTTATCAAACAAAAAGATCAACTTTGCATGGAAATATTCAGATATGCCAGGATTGGATCCCAATCTCATTATGCACCATCTATCCATTGCTCCTGGGGTAAAACCAGTCAAACAGAAATTGAGAAAGATGCATCCTCATGTTGCACTCTTAGTCAAAGCAGAACTAGAAAAACTCCTAAAAGCTGGATTCATCCATGTCATAGACTATGCTGAGTGGATTTCTAACATTGTACCTATTTCAAAACCAGATGATTCAATCAGAGTATGCACAGACTTTAGAGATGTGAACAGAGCATGCCCTAAGGATGACTTTCCGCTACCTAACATTGATATGATAGTGGACATGACTGCGGGCTATGAAATGTATTCCTTAATGGATGGCTTTTCTGGATACAACCAAATCAAAATTGCTCCAGAAGATCAAGAGAAAATAGCTTTCACATGTGCGTGGGGAACCTTCTGTTGGAATGTTATGCCATTCGGACTCAAAAATGCTAGAGCTACATATCAAAGAGCAATGACATCTATTTTTCATGATATGATGCATAGAACAATGGAGGACTACGTGGATGATACCTTGGCAAAATCCATGATTAGAACTGAACATCTAACAGACTTGAGCATGATCCTCGACAGAATGGAAAAATTTAGTCTTCGACTAAATCCTAAAAAGTGTGCTTTTGGAGTCACTTCTGGAAAGCTCCTAGGATACATCGTCTCCAAGAAAGGCATTGAAGTTGATCCAGCTAAGGTCAAGGCTATAATAGAGATGCAACCTCCCACAAATATCAGTCAAATGCAGACATTGCAAGGTAGAGTTCAATCTATCAGAAGATTCATATCACAGCTAACGGACATATCACAACCTTTTACAAAAACATTACATAAAGGGGTGACCTTTGCATGGAATTTAGAATGCGAGAACAACTTTAAACATATCAAGAAGTATCTTTCAAATCCGCCTATATTAATGCCTCCTATTCATGGGAAGCCATTAATATTATATGTCTCCGCAACAGATTCATCACTGGGGGCATTGCTAGCACAGCATGATGAGAACAAGAAAGAAAGAGCCATCTACTATATCAGCAGAACTTTAGTGACCTATGAGAAGAACTACTCAATGATAGAGAAGGCATGTCTTGCTGTGATCTTTGCATCGCAGAAACTGAGACACTACATGTTAGCTCATACTACTCATTTGGTAGCTAAAATTGATCCACTGAAATATCTCCTAAGCAAAGCTGCCCTCACAGGTAGACTAGCTAAATGGGTCATGCTCTTGAGCAAATTTGACATTGAATATGTTGAAAGAAAAGCTATCAAAGGATAGGTCATTGCTGATCAATTAGTTGAAGCACCATTGTTTGATGATACACCCATGCAAATGGAATTTCCTGATTCCTCTATCATGCACCTCTCTTCTAGAGCATGGCGGTTATTCTTTGATGGCTCCTACACACAGAATGGATCTGGAGCAGGCATATTGTTCATCACTCCTCAAGGATACTCGATACCCAAAGCATTCAGATTAAAGTTTCCTTGCACAAACAATATTGCTGAATATGAGGCACTTCTCAATGGTATGAAAATGGCAATACAGTGGAGAGTTACAGAGATGCACATTCATGGAGACTCACAATTGGTTATCCACCAAGTCAATGATGTGTACCAAACCAAAGATGAAAAGCTCATTCCTTACAAGAGAATGGTAGATGATTTAAAGAAATACTTCATCTCTATCACATTTGAGCAAATACCCAAAATGAAGAATAAGGCTGCCAATGCAATGGTGACATTATCTACTCTTTTACAGCAGCCCGAACATGAACTACGCTACGAGTTCCTGGTGGAAGCCCTATCCTATCCTGCATATGACTCCCCTGAAACCCGCATGATCTGCACTGTTGTAGGTTATGACTCATCTCGCTACAAAAATATATTCTCCTATCTTCACGACCAAATCATCCCTGAGTCCTTTAACCGTTTTGAGAAATGAAACTTTATCCGATCTGCATCCCGATATGTCATCATTGGTAATGATCTGTACAAACGAGGTCTAGATGGTACACTGCTTAGATGTTTAGAATGAGAAGAGTCTCAATGTGCATTAGAGGAAGTCCACGAGGGTATATGTGGGTCACACTCGAACGGTTTAACGTTAGCTCGAAAACTTATTAGGGCTGGGTACTATTGGCCTGAAATGGAGAAAGAGGCTATTAAATTTGCTAAAAATTGTCAACAGTGTCAAGTACATGGCAACTTGATTCATGCTCCAGGGAGAGATTTGATTCCCTTTACTACATAATGGCCTTTCCAACAATGGGCATTTGATCTCATAGGTGCTATCCATCCGCACTCTTCCAATGGACATACCCATATAATCACAGCTACAGATTATTTTACAAAATGGGTAGAAGCAGTTCCTCTAACACAAGCAATAGGGAAACAGATCTCTATGTTCATCCTGAACTACATCATTTGCAGATATGGGATCCCTCACTCTATAATCACAGATAATGGGGGACAATTCAAAAATAAGGACCTCGATGACTTATGTGCCAAATTCAAGATTACTCAACATTGGTCATCTATCTACTATCCTCAAGGGAATAGACAAGCTGAAGCTTCAAACAAAAATCTCTTGAAAATCTTGCATAGAACAGTGAATAAAACAGGAAGAGACTGGCATCTCATGATCAATCCAGCTCTCTGGGCCTATAAAACTAGTATCAGAACGCCTACAGGGGCTACACCTTTTGCTTTAGTTTATGGGTCTGAAGCGGTACTGCCTATTGAGGTTGAAATCCCATCACTCAGAATCAGAATGCATGGACTTGTCACTGATGAAGACTACAGAGTGTCTAGGTTACAATAACTGGAATTACTAGATGAGCGCAGGCAAGCAGCGTATGATCATCTCAGAGTATATCAGAAAAGAATGTCTAGAGGCTACAACAAGAAAGTCAGACATAGAGAATTTCAAGTTGGCGATCTAGTGTTGAGAGAAAATCCTAAAAATCAATCACATCGAGAACGCAAGGGGAAGTTCGAACCCAATTGGCTGGGTCCCCTTTGTAATCACTGCTACTTTTGGCTCTGGTGCTTATCAACTCTCAACGACTGAAGGAGAACAGCTCCGAGAACCAATCAACGTTCTCCATCTAAAGAAATTCTACGCCTAAGGCATTCAGTGCTTGGTAAATGTCCTGAAAAAAAATCAAAAAATATCAAAAGTACAAAAAAATCAAAAAATATCAAAAGTACAAAAAAATTGAAAAATGAAAAATACAAAAAAAATGAAAAGAAGAAAAAGTGCCTTGGTGAAAACCTGGAAACAGGCACCTCGGTAGCAAAAATAGAATCTCTACCAAGATGGTGAAAACCCGGCAAACGGGTGCCACTTGTTCCAAAATGCTCCATCTATTAGCACAATCTTGGTCTTTCCCAGCTTTCAGTCTTGCTTTAGTTTGTACATATCTCCCGGTTTGTTTCAACATTTCCAATTTTCAATAAGTCGATCTGTACACCAATCAGCTTGAGCGTCTGTATCCTATCAATGTTTAACCTTGGGGGCAATCAATGTCATATCCTATGGCCTCCAATGTATCTTAGACGTTTCCTATCCAGTCAGAGTCCTTTGAAGCTTCCAAGTGAGTCAGTCTGTCTGTCTTGTCTCCAGAAAAGATTTTGCATCTACAACAACGCAATCAAACATCAAACTCAAACTGAAAACAATCTATGCTTTTTACATGCTTTTATCTCCTATTATGCTTACTGATTCGCATTGAGATTTTTGCATATTGTGTCCCTTCGAGCTCTTCGATGATGTCCTTTATAGGATTTAGAGAGTGATGACTGGGGGCATAATCTTTTCTTTGTCTTCTGCTTGTATGTGAAATCCTAACAACTTTGGAAATTTCGGATTGAAATGGTGTCCGACTATAAGAACCTCTATCTCGAATTGGATGGCCATGCGTACCTCGACCATTGATACCCAGACAATTCAAGGAAGTTTGATCTAACTATTGTCTTTTTGAAGTGAATTCTTTCTCCTATTGTGAAACGTGATCTTGCCTAAGGATGTGAATGATAAAGGGTCACTACGGGTAATTCACATTGGATTTAGAATGATCTCTTGACTGTTTGATGTGTTTGCAATGCAAGGCATACTCAGGTCATCATGACATTTATGTTTTGATGCTTGTACAAATTGCTATATCAAAATAGACATGATATTCAGGTCATCCTGGCGCTTGTGCCTTGGTGCTTATATCTAATCCGACATTCCGAAAACAAAATCAATATTCATATATCCATGGTTGTTGACCAATGGGTGTTGTATTGATTCTTTCACATACAAATCGATATTCATATGTCTATGGTTTCATAGCTAGTGGGCATTGTATTGATTTATCCGGTTACCTAAAAGTTCAATGATGATAACAAATCGACATATGATCAGTGACTAGGTCCTAGGTCTTAGGTTGCATTTCATTTTTCATGTTGCATGATCTCACAATGACTAAATGAACTTCAAAGCTTAAATAATTCTTCATATCAATTCTTCAAATCTAACAAGAGCTGAACCTAACTTGAAGGTCTCTTCACAGAATCGCAAGCAATGATCCTCCTGGGTTAACCATCTTTTTGACATAAGACTGAGTACTTGTCTTCATCAACCTGCAAAACATATCATGTGTATCATTGCATTTACATATCATATCATAAACATTTATTGCATTACATATTATATCCATTGCATAAACATACATATTTCCATAATCATTACATCTGCATAACATTCATACATATGAAAGAAATCATCACATTGCATTGATCCATACATACATTCTACACTACTCATAGCATTAACATCACATGATATCACCATACATAACAAAAATGACAAGTACACATGATGTCACAACCAAAAATATCGCTCTCATATATATATATCAAAAATCTCAAATAGTCAGGGGTGCACTACTAGCACAGGGTACAAGAGAATGAACTCCGTAGAGCTATCAGACACAACAATGTATCAGTGAGAAAGTAACAGATAAGAAGGGAAATCAACTGTCAGCATGCTCCTCTGCATCTGGTGGAGGAGGAGGTGGTGCATCTGGTATCACCTCCGCTCTCGGTGCCATGGCTCCCTCTGATGCTGCCATATACTGAGAATAGGTAGGCACTCTCTGTGCAGCAGGGACTACGGCATAGTACGCAGATACATAATATGAGGCCTGCGCAGTCTGATGAATCACCTCTGCTTGTAATCTCTGTATCTTTGCGCGCTGCTTTGTACGCTGTCTATCTGCCTCTCGATGCCTCTCCTCTAATCTGGCCTGCTCTATCTTCAGGTTCCGGACCTAGACTCTAAGCCGTCTGATAATCTCAGCTAAAGTAAGAGGAACTGCAGGCTCTACATTAGCTGCTGGCATATCTGTGTCCTGTGCTGGCTGTGCTGGCTGATCTGCATGTGAAGGAATGCTCACCCTGTGCACCTTACGATGTCTAACCTCAGCACCCAAATCAAATGTGTCATCCCCACTGGTCCCACCTGAAAACTGCTCAGCTCCTAGAACATCATCTGCAGATCCTACTTCGCCCAGTGTGCCACTCTCACCTCTGCTCCGCCTCTGTGTGCCGGAAGATGTGCTCGCTGTAGATGTAGAAGGACGTGGAGGCCTCCCATGTCCTGGTGCTCTCTGTAAAGGAGCCATGGCTCTCTGTCTTGGAGGAGTAGGGTGTACCACCTGTGGTCTCGGTCCTGCTCTCATAGGAGCCCCGGTAACATCCATAGCCTCCTCCATGGAGGGTATCAGCTCTGTCGGATCAGAAAATCGATGAATCCGATGATCAGCAAGCCATGCCACACATGCATCTGTCACACCTACATCAACCACCTGTGGAAGGTAGTCCCAATCCCTACCAATAATTCGGCTATACTCCTCAGCACATATAGTATAACTAAGCCGTGGTGCCCATCCGAGCCCTATCTCATGCACAATGCCGGCATAAGCAGTATAATCCTGAGGGACATCCTAAATGCGTCCATACTGACGCCAGACTCTGGTAATCAAAAATCTCTCCAAGACGGTGGAGGTCCATCCTATCAATATCCTGCTCTGGAAAAAGAATGAAAACTGCTCTCTCGCAGTAGGCCAGACCTCTATCTGTAAAAATGGCCTCCAGATCACGAAGGTCATGTCATCCAAGCATCGGTGGAAATACTCGGTGTGACCCATGCAAACCTGAGTAACGTAACCAGCATACGTATATATGATCGGCTCCTATGGCTGTCACTGACTCTGAAAAACTGGTCTTAAAACTGGGATATGCTCCCAAGCCCATATCTGTAGTATGAACGCTCCCGAAGCAAATGTCTTGCAGTCCTGATACACGACCTCGTGCATCTCAGAATACAAGTATGCCAACAGACACTGACCATGTCAATCCCAGGCAATGATACACTCTAGACGATGTGTCTGACCATATCTCTGCACAAGTGTCTCCCAGGATATAGACCTAGTCAGCTGGGTATCATCACCGAACAGTCGTCTGAACGCATGCAGTCCCCTCGATCCTCCACTAACATACTCGGGACGCCGCAAAGCATGAAAAGGAATGCGAAGAATCCTATACACGTCCTCAGGGGTCACAGTGATCTCCCCAGTTGGAAGGTGGAATGTCTGGGTCTCAGAATGAAACCTCTCAATCAGTGCAGTCAATAAACCATGATTTACCCTAATATCGAGTAAATGAATCAGGTGCTCAAATCCATAGGCAGCGAGATGAACCCTCATTGGGTCTGGCAAGGCGACACACAATCTCTGGGTGGCCGGATAAGAATGGCGAACATGTACGTCAGGATATGTGACCTAAATCATAAAGAAACAAGGTGTTTTGTCAGAAATTCAGTTCAAAATCAGGCCAAGAGTATCAGAATACACAGTTTTGAAGTTTCAGAAGGTGGGGCAAAGTATTCGCAATCAGGCAAAAGGATCAGAAAAGTTTGATTTTTGACCTAAAAATGAGTTTTTCACACTCTGTTTTTCAAACGACATTCCAGACTAGCATGAAATGTTGTACGACATTCCACAACATACCAAATGACAATGCATAGTCGTACGACACTTCACCCAGATTCATACGAGTTTCAAGGGACCCGATAAAATGTCGTACGACACAAGGGTCCCTATCATACGACACTTGGGCATGGACGAAACGACATTCTAAACTGAAATGAAATGTTGTACGAGTCTGGACTGGGACTTGTACGAGTTTCTACACATGCGAAAATCAAAAACTAAAAACGCGTATGGAAAATATTAAAAATGCTATAAATCATCAAAAACATGCATTTTCAGGGGGGAACAGAGGTCCACCTACCGGATGTCCATATTGTCGAGGTTTGTCATGTCTCCGGCTGCGCTCAAAATAGTGCGAACTCACAGGTACCTTCAGTTCTCGCTGGTCTGCCATTTTTCTCGCTCAGAGGGCTCCACAGAATCTCTAAAGTCAAAGGGTTGAAATGAATTGAAAATGACCCTTCCAGCCTTTATATAGCTTTTGACCTAATTTTTAAAAGTGCTATGTTTTCTATGAAAATTGCACCCCTGGCTAATTTTGACGTTCTGAATCCACTTTCAGAATCAAAATTGAAATCTGAGATCGTTTATTATGTCAAAATCGCGATTTAAAATTTTTGGAACTAGGACGGTCTACTGCTTGCATAATCAACCTTCAATCATCACAGAAATCCAGTATTCAACTCAACTGATTATCTTTCATCAAACTATCGACATTTCAACTTGGTCAACCATGGTCAACTCATGGTCAAATCTAGTCAAATTCGGTCTCCAGGACCTTCCAAATGATGCAAAATGCGTTCTCGGACGTATATAACCACTTCTCAAATCAATTAACATGCTTCTAAACTATCAACGCTGACTTTTTCTTGTCAGATTTCAATTTTAATCCCGAAGGGGGCATGCTATTGCACATCATTCAAAGTCTGTAAATCAAATTCTATCAATATCTTTCATCAGTGATCAAGACAAACAATCACATCTAGTTACTGATTCATTAAAAGACCTCATCACTCGTGGAAAATCTATCATCACTTGGGGCATATCAGATTCATCGATCCATATCAATCTGGTATTCTCTTAATCTTGTAATCTGTATCAGTTTTTGCAACCATCAGATCATAGTGTTCTTTCCTTGGTTCTTTGGCAACTGAAGGGTTTGGATGTGATACTTGCTAGTTCTGCTAAGACAATCGAGTCTAGAACGGGTCACTCACTTCTTATCAATCCTAAGGTTCAGAATCAGGCATGTTGACACTTTTTTACAATCATCGGTTCATTTGCTGCTACAGTGAACATTATCTCTGGTCATTCAGGACCTCCTATCTCAATATCTCTCAATCGGTTTCTATCTTGAAATCAGTTTATCTTTTGAATCAGTTTCATATCTTTATCAAACACAGACTATCTTTGAACCACTACGCTTCGCACAGTAATTCAAAGAGGGGCAAAATGTAATACCCCAAAAATGGGCTATAAGTTCATTAACCTCCTACATCGACAAATCGAACAAAATCGACATCAAAGTCCCAACCTAAGGCACATCTAAACATCATCAAATCATAATTGATTATCTTAAATTTTGCATCGGAGAATATTCTTAGTAATATTCCTAATTATCATAATTATCTTTAATTTTATAATTATTTGGCAATAAATCACATTTATCCTAAGTTTGATTAATTGAATATTTTCATATTTAATTAATTAGATTTAATATCTTGCCATTTAATTGTTTAATTAAATTTAATTCTATCTATTATTAATTGTATTATTTAATTTTGACAATAAATCAAAGTTCCTATCTTTAATTGATTAAATTCTTATTTAATTAATTAAAGCATGTTGTCATTATTTAATAATATAGTTTTTAATAAAAGTTTGATAAAATAGTTAATTAACCCATAAATTAATTATTTTATTTTCAAAAATCAGTTGAGTTGAGGATAAATCACTTTATTTATTTATTTAATTCTTAATTATTATGCATATTCAAAAGAAACAGTTAAACTCCAAATCAGAAAATCAATGCAAGTTATTGACTTTTTGGAACTCAACATCCTTTTGGAGTTCAAAAAGATGATCTAAACTCTAATTTGAGTTAAAAAGCTATTTTTGCATGTTTTTGCATGATTTTGAGAATTAACTATCTTTCATGATCAGATAACTCAAAAATCAAGATGAGTTAATTTGAGTGATTTATGGCTTTTATCCATGCACCTCCAAAGCCCTGGATTTCTATAAATTAAAGGCTTCAGCTCTTCACAAATCATCTCATATTTTTGCACAATCACGCTGGAGAATTGGAATTGAAGAATCAAAGCTCTTGCGAATCGACATCTTTGTGAGATCAATCTTATTTTTTGCATTCATTTAGATTCATATTACATATCAATTTCCATATTAGCATAGATTTCATATCAGTTTTCACAATTATTATTGCATAGAAAATATAAAAAAGATAGCTTAATTGCATTCAATCTCATATCTAGATCAATTGCATTCAAATCCTTCATTTAGGTGTCATCTAGGTCACTGATCTCGATTATAATCTGATAACATTAATCTCGCACCTATTAGAAGGCAGTAAATCGCTTGGTTAGATAGCTTTCAATTTTGCATGATTTTGATTATAGCTAACCTCTAATGTTTTACTGAGTGTTGTGTCTACAGATCAGGTACAATTTTCACACACACACTAGGTACTCTACTATCACCCAAAAACAAATCCAAGAAACTAGGCACCTCATAACCATATAATGCCATGAATGGTGTCATCTGAATAGTCATGTGATATGTGGTATTGTAACAATACTCACATAAGTAGATCCATCTAACCCATGCCTTCTGCTACACCACCACATAGTTCCTCAAGTATCCTTCCACTCATTTATTAACAATCTCAGTCTGCCCATTAGTCTGCGGGTAGTAACTAGTGCTAGGTGTGAGCTCAGTGCCACATAGATAGAACACCTCTTGCCAAAAATGACTCAAGAAATGGTTGTCCCTATCACTCACAATGCTTTGAGGCAATCCATGTAATCTAAAGATCTCCCTGAAAAACACCTCTGCCACTTGTGTAGCTGTATGAGTAGTGGTAATCGAAAAGAAGTGTGCATACTTCATCAATCTATCAACCACCACATATATGCAATCCCGCCCTTGGGTCTTAGGCAAGCCCGTAATGAAATCCATAGATGTGCATTCCCGCTTCCTATCAGGAATCAAAAGTGGCTGTAGGAGTCCTGCCAGAAAAGTGTGCTCTTGTTTGTTTTGCTGACAAACAGGGCACTCACACACATATTGAAGCACATTTGACTTAAGCCCTTTCCAAGTAAAGCACTCCCGTACCTGCTTGTATGTTTTAAAGTATCCCGGATGACTTGCTGTAGGTGAATCATGGAGAGTCCTCATGATGATGCTCTTCACCTTTGATCCTGGGACTAAGAAAATCTTATTCTTGTAAATGATCAACTCATTCACAAGTGTGTACTTGGTATCAATAATGGACCCATCTGCAATACCTGATGCCCATGTATCTCTAGCATACTCTGCTATGATCAAATGCCTCCAATCCTCGAATATGTGCACCATGGAATTAAGATGAGGTCACCGTGATAGAGCTTCTGCTACCACATTCTGTGTCCCCCTCACATAGGTGATATCAAAATCATAAGCCTGTAGCTTACTTACCCACTTTTGTTGTCTATCATTCAGGTCTGTCTGCCCAAGGAAATGTCTCAAGCTATTGTGGTCAGTCTTGATGCAAAACTTACTGCCCACTAAGTACTATCTGAATTTGGCCAAAGCATGCATAATGGCCAACATTTCCTTGTCATAGATGCTGAAAGTCCTCTCTGGCCCTCTGAGTTTTCGACTCTCATATGCAATAGGGTGCTTATCCTGCATAAGAATAGCATCGATGCCCTCTCTTGAAGCATCACACTGAAGCTCAAATGGCTTCATGAAATCTGGTAAAGCCAACATATGACATGTAGTCATAATCTCCTTAAATCGCATAAAACACTCCTGTGCCTCAAGCGTCCAAACAAATGCTCATTTTTTCATCAAATTAGTCATGGGTGCAGCATGACATGAATATCCATTGACAAACTTGCGGTAGAATCCACACAATCCAAGGAACCCCCTCAACTGCGTAAGGTTCTCTAGAGTAGGCCAATCTATGATAACACAGATCTTGTCAGGATCCATCTGTACTCCCTCTGCACTAATGATGTGACCCAAGTAGAGAAACTCTATCATCCCTAAGTCACATTCGGACTCCTTGGCATACAAGGACTCCCTCTATAAAATACCAAGCATTGTCTGCAAATGATCTAAGTGCTCCCGCCCTGTCCTCCTATATATCAATATATCATCAAAGAACACTAGAACGAACTTCCTCAATTGGGAATGGAAGACCCTGTTCATCATGCACTGAAAAGTAGTGGGAGCATTGGTCAAGCCAAAAGGCATAACCACAAACTCAAAATGTCCGCAGTGGCATCTGAAGGTAGTCTTCTCAATGTCTTGTTCTCTGACTCTGATCTGATGGTATCCTGATCTCAATTCTATCTTCGTAAAGTAGCAAGCCCCATGCAACTCATCAATCAATTCATCAATATGGGGAATAAGGTAACTATTCTTAATTGTTCTCTTATTCAACATTCTATAGTCAATACACATCCGTAATGTCCCATCCTTCTTCTTTACCAAAACTATAGAAGAAGAAAAGGGTGACTTACTAGGCCTGATGTGTCCCATGGCAAGTAATTCCTTAATATTCTTTTCGATCTCATCCTTGAGCTGCTTAGGATGTCTGTAAGGTGTAATCATGACAGGTTTGGCACCCTTCTCTAACTCTATAATGTGCTCAATACCCATGTCTGGTGGCCTGCCTGGTGGAATGTCGTTGAAGACCTTATCATACTTAATTCTCAATCTCTGTATATCAGGATGGTATTCTAACTTATGCTACTCCTCTTGTGTAGGCATCAAGATATAAACTGCCGCCCACCCAATGTCATCATGTCTAGCAAGCCTCTCTATCTGTCTGAAAGAGATAGTCCTGATGTCATTGTTCCTGATAGCTTTCAGCATATGTGTTTTACCATCTACCTCAAACCATATCTCCATAACCTTCAATCGAAGGGTAACCTCCTCCAAAGAATGAAGCCATTTCATCCCAAGCACAATGTCCAAGTCACCCATTTTGACCACATGATAATCCACCTTGAACTCATAATTGTTTAGGTGTAGAGGTAGATCTCTAACCATTCGGTCACATCTGAGAGTGTAACCGTCAGCAACCTTGACCTGAAGGCCCTCGAACTCTTTGTTCATGATCCCACATTTCTCCATGAATCATGCATCAATGAAGTTGTGGGTGGCACTTGTATCCAGTAATGTGATAACCCTCTGACCAGCCAAGACTCCTCGGAGTCTAAAAGAACCCTCCTATTGAATGCTAGTCAAACGACCCTCCTGTATTTGTAACTCTGGCTCCTCCTTAGGCTCCAAAGCCTCTGCTTCTATCTCTATCTCCGACTCACTGGAATCACCATGCTATTCAGAACTATCAGAATCTGAACCCTCATAGTATGACCACATGACCCTGTTGGCCTTCCCCTTAGGCCTCAAAGGACAATCATGATTCAGATCATAAGGACCCTTGTAGAAAAAACACAATTTCTTCCTGTGTAAGTCATTTAGTGTCTCTCTATCCAAGGGTACTGTTGTTTTTCCCTTTGAATCATTTACCTTGTCCTTGTTTCTGTTGAACCCCTTGTCATCTCTGAATGAAGAAGTTCCTCTAGAATTGAACTTGCTGGATGGTGCTACAAGTTCCATGCTATGTGCCTTCCTCATTGCTTCCTGAAGTGTAGGGGAATCAAATGCCTTAACCCATCCCTTCAAGGGTTATGATAATCCCTCTGTAAAGAGTATGATCAATCTCTTCTCTAAAATGTTAGGTACCATAACAACCAGTCTCTAGAACTCGCTGATGAAATGCTCTAAACTGCCTATTTGTCTCAGCGGTGCCAAATCTTAGAATAAGACTTCTAGATCCTTTTTATCAAACCGTTCGAATAATCTGTCCAAAAAGTCTTGGTATGTTGTCACCTGATTATGCTGAAGAGTGACCATCCCATGAGACCACCAATCATGTGCTAGTCCCTCCAAATGTAAAGTAGCGTACTTAATTGCTTCCACCTTTGTAATAGGTCTCAAGGTGAGGAAAGTGTCTAGCTTGTGAATCCAAGCCTGGGCGGTCATCTTACCACTGCCATCAAAGGGTGGTAATGTGAGTTTACTAGCAACATGCTGAAGCTCATTATTTTGCCCTTTATTCCTCTTGTCTTACCTACTAGCTCTGTAATGCTCTCTCCTCTGATTAACAAATTTCTCAAAGGTCATGAGCTCCCAAACATGTGGAGGTAACAACTCCCACTCATCATTCACAGCCATGAGATCATCTGCGAATAATTCCTCCTGTGCCTCAGCAATTGGTGCCTCCTGTGGCTCCTCTCTAACAAATGTAGGATGTGTAGGTCTATCAGCTATCCAAGATCATGTCCTCTAGGCTCTTTGAGATCCTGCTACACTCCTATTATCCTGATCCTGATTTCTTCTATTCTGCAGAGTCAGGCGATCAAACAATACCTGTAATGTCTGTGCCAACTGTTGTTGACCTACCTCTAATGTCTGAATGATACACTATTGACCTGCCGTCATACCAGCAAAGAAGTTTCTTGCCTCATCATCCTGGTCCCTCGTAACCCTAGGTGGGCTGTGTGAATGTCTCTCACCCATGGTGTTTGGTATCCTATCTTCCTGATCACCTTCCAACAAAGCCCTCTTGCGTGTGTAGTATCTGTGAGAGCCAACTGCTGGTGGATGCATAAAAATTCTTACCCCCTTCAGGCTGGAAGGAAACTGCTCTGATACCACTGTAAAGTCCCCTATTCAATAGGACCTCAAAACCACTTAACTTCTTACTTGGAATTTAGTCAAACACTTGTCATGCAATGTATATATGTTGCTGCTATGAAAATTTCAGAATAGCAAACATACATCTAACCACTTATTTTCATTAAAAAAATGTAGAAAGATACCATGATCATTGTGCTATATATATATATATATATATATATATATATATATATATATATATATATATATATATATATATATATATATATATATATATATATATATATATATATATATATATATATATATATATATATATATATATATATATATATATATATAGATATATCTATCTATATATATATACATATATATAGATATATCTATATATATATATATAGATATATCTATATATATCTATATCTATATATATAGATATATCTATATATATATATATCTATATATCTATATATATAGATATATCTATATCTATATCTATCTATATCTATCTATCTATCTATCTATCTATCTATATATATATATATATATATATATATATATATATATATATATATATATATATATAAGACAAGAAGTACATTTCCAGCCAATAGCTTTTATCAATTACAAAACCCTTCCTTCTTATTTACTATTGGTAATCAATGACTTTTACAATACTAAAATGCACAAGTGTTGAAACTACAAATTCACCTTGAGTTGAAACATATATTCTCAGTTACAATGCCAAATAAGATCAAAAATGATTGAACCTGATTGGATGAGTGCAAAAGATGAAATGTAGATGTCCTTAGAATAGGCTTATGCCTCAATGATGCCCTAGTGAAGTGACTGAAATATCACCTCCACAAATGCAACCCTTCAAGAGATATTTCACTCCCTCAGTTATGCAATCAATTAGGAGATTTTGTTCCCAATGAAAAGCTAAAAATCTGCAGACCCCTTGGCTCCACAAATGTTCATGAAGAAAATAACAATAGTCAATGTCAAGACTGGATGCTCCAAATGCCCCTTGACCCCGCTTTTTACTACTCCCAATGTTTCTAGTTACTTCTAGTTGCTAGAAGTTTCTACAAACCAGAGGCTTCTACAAGCTAGAACTTTCTGACTTCTGGAAGTTTCCAACTTCTAGAATCTTCTGACTTCTAGAGGTTTTCGTCTTCTGGAAGTTTCCAACTTCTGGAAGTTTTCGACTTCTAGAAATTTCTAACTTCTGGAACTTTCTGACTTCTAGAAGTTTCTAACTTCTGGAACTTTTTCACTTCTAGAAGTTTCTACACAGAGTCAAATAATCACCAAATAATTGCCAGGTGACTCTCTCATCACCACCATTAGCCTACGAGAACCATTAATAGGCTAATCCACTGAAAAAAGTCCATGTCAACTAAGAAGGGGACATGACACTCTAGTGAGATCCTATACTTATCTTTATAGCCTCTCAATCTATCCCTCAAACTAAGGAATATGAGAAACCTCTATCTAATATGCTACTACATGTGCTAATATCCCATCAAAGTCAATCTCCTCATCCTCTAACTGTGCATGATGTTGTACATATGGGTCATCTTGTGCTAGATCAGCCTATATAGGAATCACAACATCATCCTCTCTCTATGGGAGTACCTATAGAGGAACTTGTGGTTGTACCTACAGTTGTACCTATGGTACAACATATGTCTAACCATTTCCAATATCACCTTGAACCTCTATAGGAATATCCACTAGGGGTGCCTATTATTTTCCCTATTGCTTGAGTCTTCCCAATCTCCTCACACCCTATTGCACACTTCCCTAGTCTACTCTTCCCTATCTACCACTATAACAACACTATTAGCCCTATCTACCTACACCAGTCCCACCATCATCTCCTCCATTTTGACCCTAGTCTCCATGCTCATCTAATATCCTCCTCCTCTAGGGTGTGGCTACCTCCTCTAAATCTTCTGATGGAGGTGAAATATCATCCAAAGTTGTAAATCTCAAAAAGGTATGCTCTTTGAAGTATCTCTTGTACTATATTATCATCCCTAGATCCACAATAATTCTCCTCATCAGCCATTCCTGGAAAATAATCTCAAGAAATGCTACTTTTGATATCTCAAAAGACACCATAGGACCCCACTCTCACCTCCCTTATGGGTCCAAGAAAACTTGACAGTACCTTGGGAAATTTTCCTATATCTATTTGAATTGTCATAACACATGAGTAACCATTCTATCTCTCAATAATGTAGGGTGTCCTATCAATCAACCACCAGGTCTGAAAATAAGAACCTAGCTCTCTATTGTCCTCCCAATCCTCACAATCAAGGTAAGGTCTCCAAGTGGCTACATCCAAAGTATCAAAGGCATGCCTCTAGTACTCTAACTTTCTTAGCTTTGGTTGGGAATGTATGCCTATATAAGTATAAACATATGACTACTCTTCCCCTCTAAATCTCAAAGAAATAGGGTGAGTGCTAATAATATGCTCACAGGCCCATACATGCAATAAGGTCACCCCTATCGATAAACTAGTTGAGTTGTCATACACAAACTAGTATAGATCATGGTACAAATGGGCTAATAAACATACCACCCATCCAAACCTCGACACTCATCCACCAACCTCCACAATGTCCTACCCCATCCAATAGGAAAACCATACAACCTCCAATCAGGATAGTGATATCCTTCGATGATTCTAGCAATAACAATAGGTAGTGGCTCATACAAAGCTACCATCTTGTCCTAGCTAATCTCAAGCTCACCAATATCATCATGTCCAAATACATCTCTGCACTCTGATAATCCACCATTATGATCACACTGAACCAAATCTCTAGTAATAGGTAGTCTCAAGATACGAAAGATGTCCTTTAGGGTATCTGACATATCTCTAATAAGCAAGTGAAACATACCATTCTCATTGTGCCACCGCTCAGCAAAAGTGGTCAACATACCTAATTTTTCCCTTATTTCATCTCTATATAAAATATGTTGCACCTTGGTGCTGCTTATTATAATCTTACATGTATCTGATTTTAAGGGTCTCATAGTCCAAGTAAAAGGAAATCTCTCTCTAGACATCATCACATTTGACAAATCCACTTATTGAACATAAATATCAATATCCATATCAAACAAAGGCTATCTATTGAAGCATATATCATGCAAACTATCGAGTCAAATCTTATCTCATATATCAAGAAGACAAAGCATCTATCATGCAAACTATCTAATCTAATGGTATCAATTCAAAATCATAACATCAATGCATAAATCATGCACCCTATCCAATGAATCAATTCATATAAAACTATCAAATCAATCAATCTATCAAAATGATATTTTATACTAATGCGATTTAACCCATTACATTAGACATATCAAATCAAATCAAAACCATCTATCAATCTGAGCAATATTATATTCTAATGTGATTCAATCCATTACCTATCTAATCAATTAGCATCATGTAATGACATTGACTACATTAATTTTATCTATTAATCAAGAAGATTATTATCTAATCTAGCTAGATCAATCAAAAATTATCAAAAACAAATATTTGTATCTACCTATTAGTGAACATATTTTTCCCTCTTTTGAGACTTTAATAATTGATTTGACTCCTAACTCAATCCAAAGGGAATTCTACCACTATCAGTTAGGCTCTCCACTCACGACTATACTCTCTTCATAAAAGGTGCAACAATCTTCTAAAATGATAAACTTTTTCAACTCCTTTATTTCAAAAGAATAATTCACAAGGGATACTTTTAACCAAAAAGTACTAAAGGAAACAACATTCCATTACAAGCTTATAAAAGGAATGTTACGAATTGTCATAAATTCAATCAACTACAAGCCAGCTAACTTAAAATTGGTGAAAACTATTTTTGAGATCGATCATAAGATTAAACATCACATGAAATATTATTGAAAAAGCTTAATAGCATACACACAGATCATGTAGCATGTAATCCAATTCCAACCGAAATCAAACATACACACTTAATCTAACCAACTGATCAGAGAAATACCACAATCTAATATATAAACTGACTGATATTATATGCATATGCTATGAAGTCTTAATAGTACTTAAAAGAGCAATATAATGAAAAATAGTTCACAATGTAGACATATTTTTTTTAAAATAACCAGAGAATCGACCCTAACTGAGTAGTGAAAATTAAAATATATAGCCATGCAAGGCTCATTCAGTTTTTTACACTAACTCCTATTGGAGTTAAAGAGACTACCCCCAATCTTAGTTCAACTAAAACCCTCTAACCTTATCTATTCAAACTAAGCTATCTTGAGCATGATTTAGTTCATTAGATGAACGGTGGAACCGATCGAGCATTCTGGTGTCTTTTTAACTAGACGTGTTGCACTCCACTCCTGAAAGGATGTCGCAAAGTTAGTTAGGAGCTATTGGTTGGGTAAACCAATGGTCTTTATCCTTTTCTCCTAGATATTTTTGTTTCTTTGTACCTCCTCCATCTTTTATTTATGCATTCTTAGGTGATCATTTCCCATGATTAACATAGAATCAATCCTATTGATCCTATTGAAATCCTTGGTCACAACATCTTTGGCATTCTTTTGGTCATTCACCTTTTCTTCCATGGAGGTAATTATCTACTCTTCATTTCTAATGGGGCTTGTTGCATTCTCCGTTATCTGTAGGTTTATGACTTTGAGATCATTATCCATGATCTCGTGTATACATTTCAGTTCCCTTAGAAACTCTATAGATTCATCAATGCCTTCTTTCAAAATCTCATTCCTCCATCTCACATTCACTTTTAATGAAAATAATTCATTTTTATTCAACCCAAGCACTGGTTTTTAAGCCAAAAACCAAAGTTTGGATTTCATCCATTCCCAAAACTATACTTTCTCAGCCATGTTTCTCTATTTCCCAGGAAGAGATATCCATTTCTATCTCTTTGATAATCTCATGCTCTGTTTGATAAGATTTCCCTATATTAGAGAGGTAATCAACACCTTCCTTAGTAACAACATCAATTCAGTCACTAAATTGCTTGGATATAGTCCTATCCCTTTGGATTTGGTCCAAGAATTTCTAGTTCTCAGGGCACTTTATATTGATGCTTAAGGGAATATCAGATAGTGGCTATGGAGATGAGTTCTGGATAGCTTGAATATATTCTGACATTTATCAAAGGGACTATTTTAGTTCTTTCTTATCATTGGCATCTTCCCAAATTTGGTGAGTGATTTTATTACTCAACTGAAATAATTTCATGTATGCAGCTCTGGTTGCTTGTCCTAGATCAACCTTTTCTATCTTGAAATACTACAATGGACACTGGGAATATGCTCTACTTCCTATTTATAGACAATTCAAGCCAATTGGGAACCTTTGCACTATTGGTTTGGGAGGTCTGAAAATCTGAGGGATTACCCAATGCCAATGAATCCTATACAATTGCTTCCACCTCTAACTATTTACTTTCAACCATTGGACCTCCCTTAGATGTATCCATGGTTGGTTACCTTTCTTTCTCTTTTTCACTATTGGTTGTTTCTAGGTCCATAACAATGTTAGCTACTTTAGTGGATTTTCTCTTCTTTTGGCTTCTAGAATGGGTAATCCTCATAGTCAGCTGTGTAATAACTAGCTATTTTTATTTAGGAAAAATTTATGCTTCTGGCTCTTGTTCACCTATAGGAGACCATTTTTCAATTTCATCAGTACGTGTGGGTGGAGAATGTACTTTTGGGGCTACTGGATCTTCTTCAAATTTGTGTTCATCCTTGCCTAGTTTCTCATTTCTTTTATTCATTAGCCATTGTTATATTCTTTTTATTACATCATGAGTCCTAACCGGCCTAACATCATCCTCCTCTCTCTTTCTCCAATCAATTTATGTGATAGGTACACACTCAACTAGCTCAGTGTATCTGGGATCTAGGACATCTTCATTTTCATCACCTTCAGCCCCTTTAGTATCAATCAGTACTTTCAGGGTGACAATTTTCCTTAGTGTGAACCTAGACCAAAGCATTTTCCTAACTTTAAATTCATCTGCACAGTTAGCCCAATAATCTTCTAGTTGTGGCTGATGGAGGAATGTGGCATCTACACGGAAATGATTCGCAACAAATTTTTTATTATCAAAATAGCTTCTAGTTTGACAAGGTTTCAAATTCATTAGTTTTAGTTCGATTTCTAAGGTCGAAGTGTCTTACATGAACTTGCAATAGTAATGACCAAGTTCAATAGGGAATAAGTAGTCAACTCCTATTTTGATCTTATACTTCCTTTCAACCTAAACCAATTGCCTATAGATCTCAACCAAGATATATCTGTCCAAGCAATATCTTGGTAATTTCAAGGGTTCTTCACTAAATCCTCCAATTCTCAAATAGGTAAACCTTGGGAACTAAATGTAGAAACTCCCATAAATCTTAATCAATTCCATGGATTCTTCAGACATCCTCTGGTTTTCTTTTCCTCTTAACTCAAAAACAAGTTTGGATAAGAACCCATCTTGAACTCTCCTAAAATTTCCAAAGTTCCTTTTCTTTTGTAACACAAGATGGTATTTAAAAATATTCATATCTTTTGTCCATGGTTCATGGGGTAAACCTTCCCAATCTCTGCAACAAGCCCAAATATGAAAAAGGTGTGAGGACATGTAAAAACTAGCAGTTTCTACTAACTGAGACAACTCTTCATGGAGCCTGTTAGTTATGATTTCATCCTAATCAACATACTTTTCATCATCAAGAATAGTCTGGATAAAACTATACATCCAATCCTCCCAAAGAATATTAAGTGTGTTTCCTTTCACTCTATTCAGCAAACTAACTGTGCATGTGAATTTTGTACCTAGCTGGAAACACAATACTTCAGTAAAACATTAGAGGTTAGCAAATCAAAAAATTTGCAATATAAACAAACTAAGCTAACTAGGCAATTTACTGCCTTCTAGTAGGTGCGAGTATGGTATTCTCAAATTCAGACTGAGATCAATGACAATGCAACACCTAAACGAAGGATTTAAATGATTGAAAGCAATGAAATATAGATGCAAATTAATCTTTTTGTTTTTTTTATTTATATGCAATAAGATGAAAATTTGATATGAAACTAGTCTAGAATGGATTGGAATGATATGCAAATTGATCTAACAATGATATACTGTGCTATGAAAATGAATGAATGCTATGATCAAAACAATAACTAAAAATCTCACAATCACCTGTTCGCAAGAGCTTGATTCTTCAGATGCAAATTTTCCAGAGTTCAAGTATGCAAATTCACGGATGATCAAGATGAAGGACTGAGCCTCAATTATATAGAAATTCATGGCTTGAGGATGCATTGAGAAAAGCCATAAATCACTCTTGATAAACTCAGGTTGATTTTTGAATTAGCAAGAAATCAGGAAGAGATCAACTCATAAAATCATGCAAAAACACTTTTTAACTCAAAATAGAGTTTAGTTCACTTTTTCAACTCACAATCACATGTTGAGTTTAGAATTTTAACAAATTGAAATTGATAATTGATTTAAAGTTGACTGATTTTATGATTGTGCATGATTTAATATGAATTAATTTAAAAATAAAGTGATTTATTCTCAACTTAACTGATTTGAATTAAAACAATTGATTTATGAGTTAATCAATTATTAAATCAAAGTTTTATTCCAAACTATATCATTAAATATTGACAACTAGATTTAATTAATTAAATAAGAATTTAATCAATTATTCGTAGGATTTTTTATTTATTGTCAAAATTGAATAATATTAATTAGGAATAAATGCAATTAAATCTAATTAAATAATAAGTGGCAAAATTAAACTTAATTAATTAAATATTCAAAATATTTAATTAATCAAATTTTAGGATAAATATGATTTATCGCCAAAGATTTAACTTTTATTCCAAACTATATCATTAAATATTGACAACTAGATTTAATTAATTAAATAAGAATTTAATCAATTATTCGTAGGATTTTTGATTTATTGTCAAAATTGAATAATATTAATTAGGAATAAATGCAATTAAATCTAGTATCTTACTTTAATCAAATGTATTGTGTGCAAAGTGAAAAATGGCTCTGCTCTCTGCACGTGACCCAAAATCTTGTCTGTGCATTCACTCGATCAACAACTATTTGTCTTTTCTAAAACAAAATATGTGGGTTTCTCTAACAGTAGAAGAAGGAAGACTGCATATTCTAAAACCTCCAGACATGATGATGGTTTCTCAGGCTGGAAGAATGTTTCGAATCAATGAAGACATGCTTTTAAGGTTTCTAGAGTTCCCTTCTCCCTTCACGTATCTAACAAATTTTTGGCATTGTCTTCCTCTTCCCCTAGGCCCCAACCTAGGGCTTCTCTACGGAAGAGTCAGAATGAACCCTCAGCTTTAAACAGAATCAGAAATCATACCCAGAATGTCTACTCGCCTCCTCATCGAAGGTTTCAATGCCCTTTGAAGAAGCTAGATCCTAAGCTCGAAAATCATCAAAAGCATGAAGCACCTTCTGGTTTCAAACAAGCGGCTTATGGTAAGCTACACCTTCACCTCTCCTAGGTAAGGTTTATTCCCCACTGCATAAAAGAACAAAGGAGTTGAATCTAAAAGATTACAGTAATCTGAACTCAATATGTATTAAGGATTTGGGAAAAATTTATTCAAATAACCCTAATCAACAAATTTTGTTCATTAAGAATAGAACGGTAAGTAGCATATAGAGAATGTGTGCGAAATTTGGTTTTTTCTGTAGATGGAATGGTATAGGAGCTTTTGCAAAAACTATAGCAGCATGGATCGAATCTAAGCTAGGCAAAAAGGTACGTACCACTATCCTCCAAGAGAAATTCATTTACATCGATCACTCTAGTGAGACTTTTAAGACAAAACTCATCTTTGAAGTATTACTAGAATTTAGGAACAAAGGATTTTCTTCATTCGACTGGATGCCTATGTTCGACCCATTCAAATTAGAAGATTTTCTAATTAATAGAGCAATTTTACTCAACAATCTTCCATTTCAACTCTCATACATTGACTCCCTTCAGGAAATAGGTAATTACCTAGGGAAATTTGTAGGGGTTGTTAATAATGACATGATTCATGCGAATAGAATCATTATTGTTAAAATGAAAATTAACACAGTAATCAACCTTCCTTTGGAAATTTGTTGTGAGTCAGGGTCGATTACAATTCACCCTAAATTCTATGATGAGGATCTAGAGGAAGACAATTCCACTCTTAGAGTTTCAAATAATCCCTATTCTTGTGCATCTACTCTTACCAACCCTGCTAATATTAACATCATTGCAGAAAAAGAGGATTATGGTTTATCCACAACTAATAAGGGAAACATGAAAATCCATGATCAGACTATTCTAACCAATGACTACAATAAGAATAATATAGAATATGGTTTTAATACATTATCATCATCTTTAGAGGAAGGAGAAATATATCCTTACCCCAAATTTCTGAATCCTGTTGAACCCTTCTCGGAGCTATTCTTTAATGAGAAAGAAGGAGGTTTTTGTTTTCTTAACCACTCCCCTGGGCAAGATAAATCTTTAAGGACTAATAACTTTGATCACAAACCAATAGGTTCAAATCCAGAGACCTCCAATGAGGAGATCACCACTTCAATACCTGAACCTATTTCAACTAAGACCCCTAAAAACATTATTTGGTCCAACCCTAGCCAGCTCGAAAAAAATCTTACAAATGAAACCCTTTTAATTCAAGAATCAAGAACACCAAGTTATCCAGCTAACTTAGAAAATAATAAAAACTCATCATTAAGCAAGGATAACATTGATTTTTCACTTCTTTTTGATGATGAATCTAGTGATATTGATGAATCTAATAAACAAAAGAATATTCTCATTAATGAAATTATGAATATTGATACTTTGGTTACACTTTTAGAAATTATTAGGAAAATAGTAGCATCACCATTACCTACTCCTCCCTCCCTTGACACTTATAGAAGGTATAGAATTAATAATCATTATTCCAAGAATAGTCCACAGGGGGAAGATAAGAACAACTCTCTTATCTTTCCCTCCAAACCTGATTTTGAGCTTTCAGAAGATTATGAATCCTTGATCAGTAGTAGGAGGGAATACAAAGGGAATATAGAGGAAAGTATCTGAGAGTGTCCCAGAGATATTAGTGGATAGGAATTTTCAAAATTCTGAGACAAAGGTAAAGTTACTGAGAGATGATCACACAAATCATCCTTCTCATAGCAACTGCATGGGCATGGCTGAGGCTAATATCAATTCATCTGCATTTTCTAGTGATCACAATAATATAGACCTGTCAATCAATGAAGTGATCCCTAAGGCTGATGATGAAAAAATTAGGGAAGATGTTAATATAAGAGCAAATTATTTAGGGGAAACAATTACTGAGGAGTTAATGGAACAATTTTTAGAAGAATTCTATGATCCAGAAGAAGTGGAATGTCAAAAAGAGCTTATAGATGATGGAATCAACATAAAGAGAACAACCCTGGAAGGATCAGTTGAAGAGTTTTTAATAAATTTAGAAGAAATATAATCACAAGAGCAGGAATCTCTAGGTATTTCTCAACTTAAGGAAAGTAGAAAAACCTTGGATTGTGCAAAAAAAGCAAAAAAGAGAGGAAGAAAGCCCAATTCTGAATTAAGAAGTGTGGCAGGGGATGCTTTAGGATACGTCAAAATCACATCTATTATGAATGCAGGGAAGGGGAAGAGCCTTCCCAAGGAGCCATGAATGTCCTATCATGGAATGTTAGGGGCATGAATGCCCCTAACAAGCAGTGTCTGATCAAATGCTACATCAAAATTCATGATCCAGAGATTATGTTAATACAAGAGACTAAGCTAGATCACATAGAATCAAAAAATTTCAAAAAGAAATTAGGTTTAAGGGAATGGAAGCTTTGTCAATGAAGGGTGCATCTGGTGGCTTGGTCATCATTTGGGACCCTAGGAGTACAAAATTTAACATTACAGAGAAAATACAATTTTGGATGAGTGGTATAGTTAAAAACTTTATACTTAATCTGACCTTTATTATGATAAATGTATATGGACCCATTCAAAATAAGGAAAAACTTTTAGCCTGGAAAGAAATTGAATCATATCTTGAACAGTCAAAGGACATGCTCTGCTTTCTAGGGGGAGATTTCAATGTGATAACAAAAAATTTTGAGAAGAAAGGAGGAGCAAATTCCCCGCCACTAGCTTTTAAGGACTTTACACATTGGAGGGATAAGAACTCTCTCCTTGAAATTCCAACAGAGGACAGTTCCTTCACTTGGAACAACAGAAGACTAGGTTTCTGCAACATAGCAAAGAAATTAGATAGATTCTTTCTTAAAGGTAGCTTGATAAATTCTAATTTGTCACTTTCGGCTAACATCCTTTCATTATCTAGTTCAGATCACTATCCGATACTTCTCAACATCCTCACACCATCTAAGCCTAAGAAGTGTGCATTCAAATTTGAACAAGCATGGTTAAGGGATTTGGACATCCTAACTTTGATTGAATCTTGGTGGTCAGAGCCCAAGATATCAGGCTCCAAAATGTTTAAATTAGTAAACAAACTAAAGTGGATTAAAAGGAAATTGTTATAATGGATCGCTTCTAAGTTTGGCAACATCTATGAAAAAAAACTAGAGCTAGAATCAAAATTGGAAGAATTTAATTCTTAGGTTATCAAGGATGGAATGAATGATGAATTATATCATACGGAGAAGAATTTTCTCAAGGAATATGAAGAGATACTCGCAAGAGAAGAAATTTTTTGGAAACAAAAATCAAGAGAAACTTGGTTAGAAGCATGCGATAGAAATACTAAATTCTTCACAATAGCACCAAACAAAGAAGAAACACAAATAGGATTTCTTGTATCATTAATGATAAAGGTGATACCATAGATGATCCCAAAGGTATAGTGGAGGAATCAATAAACTACTTTGAAAACATTCTAAATAACAGAGAATCGTCGAATCTAGGATCTCAAACCGAACTTCTAAAAAATATCCCTAAGGTCATATCCAAACAACAAAACCAAATCTTAAATGGTAAATTCACTATGAATGAAATCCATCATGCTTTAATGCAAATGATTTCAGATAAGTCTCCAGGACCGGATGGCTTCTCGGTGATTTTTTTCCAAAAGTGCTGGCACTTTATTGGAGAAGAGGTTACAGATGCTCTAGAAGGGGTTAGGAACTCAGGAAAAATACTTTAAAAACTAAACAACACCTTTTTCTCTCTTATCCCCAAAAAAGAGAAACCTTCAAGCCTTAATTATTTTAGACCAATAGCTCTATGTAATACACTCTATAAATTGCTTACCAAAACATTAGCCCTTAGACCCCAAAAACTTCTCCCCCTAATCATCAGTGAAGAACAAACAGGTTTTGTCCCTGGGAGATCCATCTTTGAAGGGGTAATCATAGCTCAAGAAGAAATTCATTCTATCCTTAAAAATAAGAATCCAAGTATGCTTATTAAACTGGACATAAAAAAGGCATGTGACAAAGTAGATTGGAGATTTCTATGTAAATGCATGGAAGCCTTTGGCTTTGCTAAAATTTGGATAAACCTTATTTTCAAATGCATTTCCACCCCTATGATCTCATTTTTAGTGAATGGAACCCCAGAAGGTTTTTTTGGCATTTCCAGAGGCCTTAGACAAGGGGATCCCATCTCCCCATTTCTATTCATAATCATGGAAGAAGCTCTAGGTAGAGCAATTTCAAAAGAAAAGGAATGTGGGGCAATTGAAGGAATTTCCATCACCAGTGACCTGGACCCTACCACCCACCAGCATTTTGTCGATGATACTCTTCTATATGGAGTCAGTAATAGGAGGGAGGCAAAGGCTTTTAAGAAGGCTCTGAATACTTATTCTTTGGCTTCAGGACAAGAAATTAATCTGGACAAATCAAACATTTTCTTCTTCAATACAAATTTAACAACTGAAAGAGATATATGTAAGATCCTTAATTTTAATCAGGGTAAACTTCCATGTAAATATCTAGGTCTTCCCTTAGTCAAAGACAATAGAGCCACGGACATATGGGATCCCATCATTGATAAGATTAAAAACAAAATGAGCTCGTGGAAAGGGAGATGGTTGTCCTCTACTGGTAGAACCACCATGGTAAGGTCAGTTTTGACAGCAATGCCAACCTATCATCTATCTATTATGCACCTTCCTTCTAATAAAAAATCAAAAATTACAAAGCATCTTAGAACATTTTTTTGGTAGGGGAGCAATGAAAATAAGAAAATCCCCTTAATCTCATAGGATAACATTTGCAAACCAAAAGAAGAAGGAGGGGTGGGTATTAAAAACTTAGGGGACCAAGGCAGAGCCCTTGGAGCCAAACTATTATGAGACTTTTCAGAAATCTGGAAGCTAAATGGGCTAAGATTCTCATCCATAAATACTTGAAAGACCATTCCCCCATTAACATCTTTAGAGAATGTAATCCTCCTAAAGGATTGAGAATATGGGATTTTATGATGAAGTGTAGACATATTATTATGGAAAAATTAACATGGTTCCTAGAGTCAGGGGAAGAAATTTTGTTTTGGGGCGATTCTTGGGGAGGTTATGAAATTATATCCAAAAAGTTGAATAACCCTTCTCTAACCAAGCTATTAAAGGAGAAGAATGGAATTCTTCTCAAAGACTATACAACTTTCAATGGGGATATTTGGGTCTGGAAATCCTTAAATAATCTAGGGATTTCATCTTCGGAGGAAGCAAGAATCATGAATATTCTAGAAAATAGAAAGATTTCTTTAAACAACTTGAAAGATACACTAGTTTGGGATGGATCAAAATCTGGAGAATACAATACTAAGGATGGGTATAAGCTCATTGTCCGGAATCACAAGAGACCCAAAACTAATTTACCTATCCACCTTTGTTGGGTTAAGGAATGTTCTCTGAAAGCTGGATTCTTCTCATGGCTAGCTATGAACTATAGGCTCTTAACCAAGGATAGATTTAAGAAACTAGGTTTCCATGGGCCCAGCAGATGTCCTCTTTGTGAAAAGAGTGAAGAAGATATTGACCATCTTTTTGTTAATTGTCCTTTTACAATTCACTGTTGGGATTGGTTGATAGGTAACTTGGGATGGTCTTCAACCTTTCCTCATTCCCTCAGCGCAATGCTACAAGCCTGGCCAATCATCAAACAAAAGAGTATATATGCCAACCTATGGACTATCTCACCCTCTACTTTAATATGGGAAATTTGGAAGGAATGGAATAGAAGAATTATCAAGGATGAAAAATTGGAATGGAAACAACTATGCAATAAAATAGAAGCCACAATCATAGAAAATGTGAATTATAGGATAGCCAAAAACCTAAAAAATAATCTCAAAATGAGTCATTGGGACGGTAAAATGAGGGGAAAATGGGTAGGCCTAGCCCTCCCTCCTTTTATAGTTTTGAATTCACAAAATAAGTCATCAAAGAGAGATGAATGCACATGGAAACCTCCAAAGGATGGCTGGTACAAGCTAAACTTCGATCAAGATGGAAAAGAATTAGCAGTAATTGTAGCTCCTATTGGAATTGAAACTAATAATTGGGTAGAACTGTATGCTTTAGTCAAAGGCCTACAAAAAAGTGTCTCCTTGGGATTAAAACAATTAGAAATAGAAGGGGATTCGGAAATTATCATCAATGCACTAAGGAAAGGTGAGACTCCTAATTGGAAATTGAACTCCCTCCTCTCTCAAGCAGTGAATCTATGTGGAACCTTTCAAGAAGTCTCTATTAATCATATTTATCAAGAAGGGAATAAGAGGGCGGATGAATTAGCTAATTTAGGAGCAGATGGGATTACTTTATCATAACTAAAACTTCCATTCTTAGACTAGAATTCATGTCCCAATAAGCCTTCGTTAAGATCTAGAAAACATAATTTTTCTTTTAGGTGGAAAAAATCAATACTCCTTAAACAGGGGCCAAACCTTTTAAAAATCAAACATTTTACCCTCTAATAGAAACATATCCCCTATTAACTCACAATTGTCCCTTTAGAATTTAATTTTTGCGGGCCTTAGTAGAGAGAGATTTTTATAAAATAATATCATTTCATTTTGGGCAATTAAGAGAATTCACCCACGTACAAAGGTAGTCAACCATACGCTATCATCTCAGGTAAAGACTCCCCTATATCAATTATAAACAATTAGGCTATCGTCACCTTTCTGAGCTCTTAGAACCAAGCACTATCACCTAGCTAAGATTAATATGTGCAACAACTATCTCTATGTAGAAAAGTACGCATTAATGATGATCTATAATGGATCGTAAATTCACATGCTCCCTGACATCACCTCACAATTAAGTTGAACTTACCAAGAGCTTTTATCGGCTCTTTATAGCTTTAAAAAGGAAATTGAAGTGTTATTTCTTCAACTACAAGTTGAAATAGGGATTTCTTTGCTCTGAGTCTTTGAGCAACAATGGAGACCAGGATAATTACCTTCCACACAAAGGAGAATCGTCAAATGACATTTTGAGGGGCGGTAAGGCCAGAGAGATGGAACATAATCTTGAAGCCTTTATCAAACACAGTTCGTATGGATCTGATTAAAGAACTTGGTGAGGAACATTTCGACAATGATTTTATAGTTTGGGTAAACGGGAATGTGATTGGACTCTTCATAGCTTTAGCGACCTTCAATGGAGCTGTTAAAGAAAGAGTCATTAGTGTGGCAAGAGAAATCTTTGAGGATGAATTCTTACTGGGCTTGGAGAAAGTAGTTCACGACATTGACAAATATCTCACCATTACCTTCCCGAAATTATATATGAAGATGGATATGGAGGCCCTTCCTTCCATCCCCAGCTTCCAGAGGATTCCAATTCTTCTCCTCAAGGATGAAGCTAAGTTTGATGAAGTATGGCCCTCAATGAGGAAGAATCTAGACTTCCTCATTGCCACAGTGCTTAAGGAGGAAGTAGACCTTGATGAAGTCCTTGATTATTGGCGGGCGGAAGGGTTTGAGGTCCCAGAGGAAATGGATGAGGAATCACCAAGCAAAATAAGGATCATAGCTCCACCGGTTAAAAGATCCTCAAGGGATTACAAGGTAAAATAGGAGGAAATCATCATCGTGCATAAGAAGGATGCTTCTTGGTGCTACAATATCATTCATAAAGACTAGAAGGATAGTAACACATAAGAATATAGATGATAGTATTTATTTTTGAACTTTCAAACATAGGTCTTTTTTAAGCATGTAATTATGGTATTCAGGTACAATACTGGTTTAAAGTAAGGAAGACAATATCAGAGATGGTTACTTTATGTTTTATATTTCAGGTCTTTAATCAAAATCTAGCATAGTAATTATTATATTCTTGCAGGTCGTTCCCTAGATCATTATTTTATTCCATGAGTCTAGTCTTTATTTTTGTATTCACAAGCCGAATAAGATCTCCTAAACCTCTATTTATGAAGTAGTAATTAACCTCAAAGTAGCAATCCTATAATCCATCTAAACGATTCCTTACTTTTGAAATTAATCATAATCTGAGCTAACCCCTTTACGTATTAAATCTTTGAAGTATGCCCAAGAACCCTATTTATTTTTCATGTATCACGTATCTGGTTGAATAATTGGGCTTCTTTAATTTTTGGTATCGGTTAGGTAGGGAACAAAAGGATTATACATATTTTTTAGAACTATAAATGTATTATAAAGGTTTTTCATTAACTGGCACATATCTTTCAGGATTATAAATATTCATTATACAAAATATATTTCAAAATATATATGGATAATCATTTTAGGCTTTTTTAGGGTCCGTGTCAGCTAAAATCTGTTAAACTTCAAAAATTTGGACTACCCTTTTAATCAAACATTAAATTAAATACCAACAAGGTAGGAGCCTAGTATTTAGGAAAAATCATCCTTAGAAGATTAAAAAAGAGGTAATGAAGGGTTTTGTGATGCTAGACCACCAATGTTTCATCTTCACCTTCGGAAAACATAGCCAAGAAATTTGGTATATAGAGATGGGGCTCTCCCATTTACTATCGCATCTCCTTAAGCAAATGGTGATGCCAATAAAATTGAGGTGCTCAGACAAGCAAATAGCCTTTGAAGGGACAATTTCGCTGAAGAGAATCAACAAAATTCTATTGATTAAATACAATATTAGAGTTAGAGTAGTTTCAGTTATCCTAAGTGAGGAATTCTTAGGAAACACTATCAGGCATAGGGTCAACTTAGATATCCCGGCTATGTTTATAGCCTCAACTCTACAGGTGGACCCTGATGTGAAAGCTATTAGAAATCTCTGTAGAAGAGTATTCAAGAAAAAGTATTTAGTGGATTTAAATAAAGTACTCAAGAGTATACAAACGGATTTATCCATTCCCAGACCTAAAGATTATAATAAAAAGATTGTCAACCAAAGCTATGTTTCTACATTTTTGATTCTAGAGATGGAAGATTGGGATCAATATTTAGAAGAAACCCCATCTATAAGAAGGAACTTGAATTTCCTTTTGTATTTTACCCATGTTAGATCCCCTCCAGATGGGTACTGGATGACTGAATTTATCATGGATGATGACATTAGGTTGAAGCTGGTGAAGGAAGACAAAGCATCAACGGCATCATCAGAGTCCTCGAACAAATCCTAAATAAGTCATCCTACCATAGAGGATAGCAAAGGATCCTACTTAATACACTGCTTTATTTCAGGATATATATCCTTTGTATTTGACCCTTCATATTCAAGTTGATTTGCTACTTCATACCCCCTTTTTTTGTTTTTGTAATTGTGTGTGTATGTTAAACACCTTCATGAAATTAGGATTATTAACTAACAATTCAAAGTAAATGCAATACAAATTTAAACTAAGAAATGCATTTAATATCCATAACATCTCATGGTTCTTTAATTAGATGTGGTAAGTAGAGCTCTCAGCTTTGTATTCCCTACTAGTGACACTTCTAAAAAGAGAAAGTATGATGCTACAATGCTTAATCTAGCTCACAATGTACCATTATGCAAATGATAAATTGAAATGCTAATGCTAAATACTCTCAATTGCTATCAAATGCTCATAAAATGCCTATAATAACAATGCTTTGCTCTCTAATTCTCTTCTATGTTATTGCTCTCAAAATGACTCTTATTTATAGTAAATTCCCAAGGGTAGGGGGTAGAGTGAAGTAATCATGATTTAGCCTTGGTTGAGTCAAAAACTTTGCAATGTTTTTAAATGGGGGGACAATTTAAATGTTTGTCTCAAAGCTTTGGACAAAAAGACAAAATTGAGTGGATGAGATTCAAAGTTGAATTTGTGTGATTGAGATTCAATTCCTTTGAGTGATCCATGTGCTTTGTGTTCTCAATTCTCATTGGTTCCTCAATTTGTTGTTGAAAGATATTAAGATTTATTAAATTCCATCATTTAATTAAATTAGCCATGTAAGGGAATAGGTTCATTTTGATTTTTGATTTAACAACTATACAATTAATTGATTAAAATCAATTATATAGTGTTTTTCACCCCTTTAAGCTTGTATTTAATTATTTAATGTCCTTCATTTAATTTTTCCTTTGATTTTATTGATTTTATCCAATTTTGATTTAATAAATGTCCATTTTGATTAAGATCTTTTTTTATGAGAATTAGTGCATTTTGATGATTTTGAGCCATTTTAATGATTTAAAAGCACTTGTCCATTTTTGAGTGTCTACAGTAATAAAGATTAAGGCTGAACTTTAATGTCAATATCAGTTACTAAAACCATAAAATTTCTGGAAGATATTTCTATCTAATTGTAAGATGAAACATGGATTTATATATACCCTTCAAGCACTAAGCTTTCAGATCAAGGCGTGAAGTAGAATTATTTGGTGAAGATAGACACAGAGAATAGAATAAGGCGTATATAATAATATTGTGTACTTTTCTTGTCAAAGCTTAACATGTCTCTTAAACCAAATGGCTCTTCCAGTAGAGGTTGTCTATTTTAGGGTAGATAGCTGTAACTTATTGCTTTTTTCAGATCACAATCAAATGTTGGTGTCTTTGGATTTACCATTTATAAGCAATAAAATGCTATGTACCGATATTTAAGAATAACTATGCCAAGAGTAATCTGTGAAATTATTCCACATGAAGGATGAAATGGTTATCAAGGTTGTATTGATATGATATTTACCAGAGGCTAGACCACCTGGTTAATTTATTCTTTTATATACATATTCATCTATATACTTGCATGGGGATAGATATTTATATATGTATTTGTATGTATGTATAATTTAATCCTTTTTTATCCAATCTAGGCTTCTTTTTAGATTAATTCATTTGCTTGGTCATTATATGTCCTTCGAAGGAACAAATATTTTGAAACTTTTACTTTCCTTTAGTTATGTTTTAGTATCTATTGTTTAGTTAAGGTCTCTCTGATTTTTCCCATCAAGGGGAGATTTCTATTTTAACAGTTCTTATCCATTTGAGATAGTAGTATAACTTTTAGATCGGCCTCATTTACTTACAAAAAATCTTTAGAGCAAGTCAGCATCTGAGAAGTTCAAAATTCTAAGGAATCTGAACACACCTGTAGCCTTTAAAGAGAGTTAGTCTCAATCTAAAGAATCTTGGCAATTGAAGTTGGTAGGGAAGGCCTCAGGAATCTAATACCCAATGTAAAAATACTAATAATTTTGGTTTCTCAAGGTCTTAGTTGCCTAGTATAAGAGTATCTAGTTACACCAGTAGCTTTCAGATAAGTTTTGCAATGGAAGGTGTGGTTTTTCTTTCTTCATCATTTAAACCACAATTAATCTATTTCTTTATTGATGGTTGTTCTCTCGAAGGCCAGCTCCAGATATAATTTCCTCGATAGTCAGTTATCTTGAAGTCAAAACATGTATATGCTTCGACTTCAGGTAAGTGATTATCAAGTGAAGCCTATTTTCATCATAGAATGATTATTCCTCCAATTGGCTTTTTCATATCTCTTGTAGATTCTTCGAGGATAGTTTAGTTTCTGGGATTTTTGCCTTTTCTATCCTTGATCTCTTAGCAGAAAGTTATTCCCTGTTAAGAACAAAGTCAGACAAATTCTACTTGGTGAATAGACTTAATATGGGCCCTTTAAACCTAAGGGTTATTTTGGTTGCCTTTATTAATTCATGATACTCCTCTTAACTAGATGCTCCAGCAGCTGGTTATAGGGTAGATAGATGTATCTACCATGATAATCACTAATCTTGAAGTCAGTATATATGGCTATATATTGGCTTCAGATTAAGGCTTATCTTGGTGCTCTTATGTTTTGAGACAATATGATGGCTTTGTTCTTGGTATTGTTATCTCTTATCTTGCCCTCCCTCCTTTTTAATGATGTTTATTGATCAATAACATAAGAATAATAATGCGAGATTTAATAGGTGAATCTGATTTTTCTCCCAAGGACTCTTTTGTGTCCTAAACGGGCTTGCCTGGTAGATCTGTAAGTTGGTTTGGTTAATGTTTTTCTTCAAATGAGATTGCAGTTCGAAGAGCTCTACTCTTGGTTATTATAGAGGCAACAATTACATATGGGTTGAGATGGATATTTCAATAATTGTATATAGTTCAGTTGAGCTGGATATTTTTCTTTTAGAGATGGTTTCTTTTTCCCTTTCCTTTACTCTCATAACATACTTCTTACAGAGATATAATGAAACTAATGTTTTCTTCAAATGAGATTGCAGTTCGGAGAGCTATGCTCTTGGTTATTATATAGGCAACAATTACAGATGGGTTGAGGTGGATATTTTTTGAGATAGATTTTTTCAACAATTGTATATAGCTTAGTTGAGCTAGATATTTTTCTTTTAGAGATGGTTTCTTTTTTCCCTTTCCTTTACTTTCATAACATACTTCTTACAGAGATATAATGAAATTAATGATACACTAACAAGGATCTTAGTCAAAGTAGAGTTGTGATAGGAATGAGGAATCAAGAAGTATCTGAAGGAGCTTCCTTCACAAAGAATGAAGTCTAGAATTCATTAGGAACATCACATTATCAAAGCACTAAACCCAGAAGGAAGGCAATCCAATCCTGCTAAATGGTCGAAGTACTCTATAGATCGAGACTCACTTTAGATAAAATATAGCTAAGCTGAATATGAAATTTGTAATCTCTTTTTGAAAATATTATGGAAGGGGATGCCCTCCTAAAATCACTATGTATCAAAATCTGGACTAGGGTCCCAGGAAAGGCTAGAGGGTTTCTCAACCCCGCTCTTCCCTACCAGTGCCTGCACTGAGCGGGGCTTTTGTATATCTATTTAAATGATTAATAAAACTTTTGGTCTCGACCTTTTACCAAATTTTTTTTTTAAAAAAATGCAATTAAATCTAATTAAATAATAAGTGGCAAAATTAAACTTAATTAATTAAATATTCAAAATATTCAATTAATAAAATTTTAGGATAAATATGATTTATCGCCAAAGATTTAACTTTTATTCCAAACTATATCATTAAATATTGACAACTAGATTTAATTAATTAAATAAGAATTTAATCAATTATTTGTAGGATTTTTTATTTATTGTCAAAATTGAATAATATTAATTAGGAATAAATGCAATTAAATCTAATTAAATAATAAGTGGCAAAAAGAAAACTTAATTAATTAAATATTCAAAATATTCAATTAATCAAATTTTAGGATAAATATGATTTATCGCCAAATAATATTCAATTAGGATAATTTAGGAATATTCAGAAAATATTCCCCGATGCAAAATTAAGATAAAATCAATAGGGTTTTGATAAACTAATGTGCAGATGTGCCTTAGGTTAGGACTTTGATGTCGATTTCAATCGATTTGATGATGTAGGAGGTTAATGAACTTATAGCCCATTTTTGGGGTATTACATTTTGCCCCTCTTTGAATTACTGTGTGAAGCGCAGTGGTTCAAAGATTAATATGTTTTTGATAAAGATGTGAACTCAATTATGTGGTGAAGAAACTGATCCTGAAAGAGTAACCGATTCTGAGACATAAACTGATTGATAGATTTGAAGATGTTGGTGATTTAGATCCTGATTGACCAAAGAATCGAGATGATGCTAACTATATCAACAATGAACCGGTGATTACGAAGAAGTGCCAAAATGCCTGATTTTGAACCTATGATTATGAATAAATGATTGTCCTGACTCCATACTTGATTGTCCAAAGGAATCAAAAGGATGTCAAATTTGAACCCTTCAGTTACGAAGAACCAAAGAAATAACACAACTAAACTAATGGTTATGAAGAGATATATAGTTTGCAAGATTAAGATAATACTAGATTGATATGGATCTTAATGAATCTGATATGCCCCAAGTGATGTGCCCCAAGCAATGAGGTCTTTTGATGAATTAGCAACTAGACATGGTTGTTGTCTTGATTACTGAAAGAAAGAATTGATTAACAAATTTGATTGATGTGCAATACCATGCCCCCTTCAGGATGAAAATTGAAATGTGACAAGAAAAGTTAGCGTTAAATGGTTTAGAAGCATGTTAATTGATTTGAGAAGTGGTTGTGCACGTCTAGAGACGCATTCTGCATCATTTGGAGGTCTTGAAGACCAAGTTTGACCATGGGTTGACCAAGTTGAAATTTTGATAGTTTGATGTAAGATAATCAGTTAAGTTGAATTTTGGATTTCATTGATGATTAGAAGGTCGATTATGCAAGCAGTCGACTGTCCTGGGTCTGAAAATTTTAAATCATAATTTTGACATAGTAAACGACCTTAGATTTTGATTTTGATCCTGAAAATGGATTCAGAACATCGAAATTAGCCAAGGGTGCAATTTTCACGCAAAATGGAGCACTTTGAAAAATTAGGTCAAAACCTATATAAGGGTCAAAAGAGTCCTTTCCAAATCATTATTCACTTTTGTCTTTTCTGAGCCTTGTGGAGCCCTCAGAGAGAAAATGGAAGTTCTAGTCTCCTCACATCAATTTGAGCACAGCCGGCAATTACAACGACCTCCCTAGTATGGGAACCCGGTAAGTGGACCTCTGTGCCTCTGTGAATTCAAATTTTCCATGTTTTAAGCATTTTTTGAATCTTTTTGTACGTTTTTAGCTTTTTGAAAATTTTCACCACGAAAAGTTGTACGACAGTCTACTAGGACTCGTACGAGTTTTCAACTTCCCATAGAGTGTCATCCTTGTTAGTATTGCAAGTCGTATGAGAGGGACCCATATGTCGTATGACATTTCATCGGGTCCCTCAAGTCTCGTATGAGAACCATTAGAATGTCATGTATGCATGAAATATCATGTGAGAACCTATAGAAACTCGTATGAGTTTCGGTACCAGTCTGAAAAATCATATGGAAAATAGCGAGTGTTTTTGTCATCTTTAGGCCAAATTTTTTATTTTTCTAATTTCATAGGCTAATTCCTTAGCATTTAATGCACCTTCTGAAGTATTCAACTTTTCAATTTTTGTACTTATAGCCTAATTTTTGACCGAGTTATTGATAGGGTGTCCCTGTTTTTATTCTGTGTAGGTACGTTATCTAGATTTACATGTTTGTATCTCCCACCCAGCAACTCAAAGACTCTGTGTATCACTTCCTGACCCTCTGAGGGTTCATCTAGCTACGTGTAGCTTTGAGTACTTGATCTGGTTGCCTAAGATTCGGGTGAACCATGGTTTGATCACTATGTTGATTGAGAGATTCCATTCAGAGACGCAGACATTTCATTTTCCTACTGGAGAGATCATCGTTACTCCAGAGGATGTATATAGGATACTCTAGATACCTTTTCATGGTCCTCATCCTGATTATGTCAGTATGAGGAATGCTAGGCTACATGCCTTTAGGACTCTTTTTGGCACTGATGAGCGGATCGTGCAGTCTATTTCTTGGGAGACCCTTGTACAAAGATATGGTGACACTCATATATTAGAGTGTATTATAGTAGGATGATTGGTGGGATCATCATGTTAGATCAGCAACAGGTTGGTCTTATGATGGGTTAGGCTCTGATGGTATCACGGTTGATGGCTACTCCTAGTGAGCTTGGATGGGGTCAGTGCTTACTTTCTCACATTTTCTCAGAGATGCATGAGATTTTTTACCATGAGGGTAAATCTTTTGCATCTGGTCCTCTTGTACTATAGATTTGGGCATGGGAGCACATCCTGATATGTCATCATGTATGTGGTGAGGGGAGATAGCCTCAAGAGCCCCTTATATATAGATATTTTGGATATGTTACACAGGTCTAGATGGGCATCACAGAGTACCGGAGGCATGTCCTAGATGACATAACCTTCGTTATATGGAGACCGTACCTATAGGTGGAGGCATGGCCTACTACTTGGGCCTAGTTTAGTTACTTCTGTCAGAGTCGGGTGTTGATAGGATGTCCCACTACTGTCCTTGAGAGATTCTTGATTACACATATCTAGCAGTAGTATGGCATTATACAGGATGCCCCTCAGGAGTATGCCACTTATGCATAGTTGGTTCGAGAGCTAGGTTTAGGTTGGACATATCGATTATCTTATGCTCTTTGTAGTCAGGAGGATACTGGATATGTACCGAGAGATTGGGACTACAGGCCATAGGTTGCCGATGCAGGTGTTACTAATGCATTTATTGCTTGGTTGGTAGAGCATTTGATGAGGCATTTCTCCAATCTCATTGAGTTGATACCTTCCATGGAGGACACTGAGAGTGTGACAAGTGCCCCTATGGGCAGAGGCCAGAGATGATGAGATGTTCAGATACAGGTGGTGCAGCCTACACCACCTAGGCCTAGAGTAGTGGTGACACCACAGAGAGGAGTAGGACAAATGAGACCACCTTGCCCTCAGAGTTCTACAGTAGGCCGACATGTAGTTCTTCATAAGAGAGATACTAGAAGTGAGGGTGGCTAGCTGGGCAGTATAGATGATCTCTTAGGTGCTCAGCAGGATGTGGGTGGTACCGATGAGACACAGGTTGATCCTGATTTTGACTTAGGAGCTAAGGTCCAATGTTGCAAGGTGCGCAAAGCGGAGGCTGCTGATCAGCCTATGGAGGATGCAAAGGCACCAGTAGCGGAGGCCGATCCTGGACTGGGGTAGACACCTCAAGATATTATTAGGTGACTCAGGCTATGGATTAGGGATTTGAGATTGTAGAGTATTAGAGATATAGCTGAGAGAGTCTGAGAGGTAGAGACTAGAGCGAGAGGCAGATGTGAGAGGGTTGGAGGCTAAGGTCATTCATCAAGCTAGTCGGGCCTCTTACTATTTTTCTGCATATTATGTGAGTGTACCTACTGAGCGAAGAGTGCCTACATATTCTTAGTACATGATTGCCTCGGAGGGAGCTAGAGCACCATGGGCCGATCCACCACCTTATGCACCTACCCCACCACCACCAAATGTGGAGGAGCAGGTAGACAACTGATCTACCTCAGTATTCTAATATTTTTGTCATTTTGTCCATATACTGGTCATATCTGATAGCTCACATGAGCTCATTCTTCTGTATCTTGTGCCAGTAGTGCACCTTGACTATTATGAGTTTATGATATATATGAGATCAATTTTTGGGTTGTGACTTCATATGTAGTTGTCCTTTTGTTTATGATGATTATATCATGTGATGTAAATGTGTAAAATGCTTTGATTAGTGTAGAATGTATGGATTATGCAATGCAATGTTTTCTTCAAATGTATGGATTATGCAATGCAGTTGATTATGGAGTATGGAAATGTATGATTTTTTATGCTGTAGGGATGTACATGTATGTAATACAATGATTGTAATGGAATGATTATGATATGTAATGTAAATGCAATGATACACATGATATATTTTACATGTATTGATGAAGACAAGTACTCTGTCATTTGTCAAAAAGCATGTTTAACCTAGGATGGTGACTGCTTGCTGATCTGTGAAGGGACGTTCATGTGATACTCAGTCATTATGATATGTTTAGAATAGTTTTAAAGAATTGTTTAAGTGTCAAATTGATTCATAAATCATGAGATAAATGCAATCATGCAAAGTGCAAAGTGACATGCAGAATGAAATGCAAACCTAAGACCTAGGACTTAGTCACTGATCATGTGTCGATCATTTTCATCACTGAATATTTTATTAGGTAACCAGATAAATCAATACAATGTCCACTAATTAGACAACCATAGACATATTAATATTGATTTTTGTTTGATTATGTCGGATTTAGATATAAGCATCCAAGCACACAAGCCAGGATGACCTAAATATCATGTCCTTTTTGATATAGCAATTTGTATAAACATCAAAACATAAACATTGTGATGACCTGAATATGCCTTGTGGATAAACACACCAAGTAGTTGAGAGATCATTCTGAATTCGCTGTGAATTACCTGCAGTGACCCTTTATTGTTCACATCCTTGGGTAAGATCAGGTTTCACAGTAGGAGTAAGAACTCACTCAAAAAGACAATAGTTAGATCAAACTTCCTTGAAGCATCTAGGTATCAATGGTCGAGGTACACATGGCCATCCAATACATGATGGAGGCATTCATAATGGACACCAATTCAATCTAGAATTTCCAAAGTTTTTAGATTTTCACTCAAAGTAGAAAACAAAGAAAAGATTATGCCCCCAATCATCACTCTCTAAATCCTATGAAGGACATCATTGAGGAGCTCGAGGAGACATAATATGCAAAAATATCAATGTGAATCAGTAAGCATACAAGGAGATAAAAGCAATGAAGCAAAGATTGTTTTTAGTTTGTTGTTGATGTTTGTTTGTGTTGTTATAGATGCAAAATCCTTTCTGGTAAGGAGACAGACACACTAAATCGGATGTAGCTTCAAAGGACTCTGACTAGATATGACTCATCTAAAGATACTAAGGACTTTAGGATATGACTTTGATTGCCCCCAAGTTTGAAACATTGATAGGATACATACGTTTTTGCTTATTGGTGCACAGATCAACTTTATTGAAAATAGGATGCGAAAGCAAACCGAGAGATGTATACAAACTAAAGCAGGACTGAAAGCTGGGAAAGACCAAGATTGCCCTAATAGATGGAGCATTTTTTAACAAGTGGCACCCATTTGCCAGGTTTTCACCATCTTGGTAGAGATTCTATTTTTTCTACCAAGGTGCCTGTTTCCAGGTTTTCACCAAGGCACTTTTTCTTTTTCTCATTTTTTTTGTATTTTTCAACTTTTCAATTTTTTTGTACTTTTTAATTTTTTTAATTTTTTTTGTGAATCATCAAGGTGCCTATTGCTAGGTTTTCACCAAGATGTTCTTTTTTTTTGGACTTTTTCTAATTTTTATGAATTTTTCGGGACATTTTTTAATACTGAATGCCTTAGGCATAGAATTTCTTTAGATGGAGAATGTTGATATGGGTATGTCCATTAGAAGAATGTGGATAAATAGCACCTATCAGATCAAATGCCCATTGTTGAAAAGGCCATTGTGTAGTAAAGGGAATAAGATCTCTCCCTATGTATGAATCAAGTTTCCATGTACTTGACACTTTTGACACTTTTTAGCATATTTGACAGCCTCTTTTTCCATTTCAGGCCAATAGTACCCAGCCCTAATAAGTTTTCGAGCTAGTGTTAAACTGTTGGAATGTGATCCACATATACCGTCGTGGACTTCCTCTAATGCATGTTGAGACTCTTCACATTATAAACACCTAAGAAGTGTACCATCTATACTTCATTTGTATAGATCATTACCAATGATGACATACCATGATGCAATTTGGATAAGGTATCATTTCTCATGTCGGTTGAAGGAATCAGGGATGATTTGGTCTTTAAGGTAGGAGTATAGGTTTTTGTATGTGGAAGAATCATGACCAACAATAGTGCAAATCATGTGGGTCTCAGGGGAATCATATGTAGGGAACAATAGTGCTTCCACTAGAAACTCGTAACATAGCTCATGTTCGGGTTGTTGTAGTAGAGATGATAGTGTTTCCATAGCATCAGCGGCCTTGTTCTCAGTTCTAGGAATTTGCTCAAACATGATAGATATGAAATATTTATTTAAGTCATCTACCATGCGTTTGTATGAAATAGGTTTCTCATCTTTTGTTTGGTACACCTCATTGACCTGGTGTATGACTAACTGTGAGTCTCCATGAATGTGCAACTCTGTCACTCGCCACTCAATTGCTATCTTCATGCCATTAAGTAGAGATTCATATTCAACAATATTGTTTGTCTAAGGAAATTTTATTCTGAATGTGTTAGGTATTGAGTAACCTTATGGTGTTATGAATAATATGCCTGCTCTAGATCCATTCTATGTATAAGATCCATCAAAGAAAAGACTCCAAGTCCTAGAAGATATGTTCATGATGGATGAATCAAGAAATTCCATCTATAATGGTGTATCATCAAAGATGGGTGGTTCAGCTAACTGATCTGCAATGACTTGTCCTTTGATAGCTTTCCTTTCAACATATTCTATGTCAAACTCACTCAATAGCATTACCCATTTAGCTAATCTACCTGTGAGGGAAGCTTTTCTTAGTAGGTACTTTAGTAGATCAATCTTAGCTATTAGTTGTGTTGTATGAGCTAACATGTAATGTCTCAGTTTTTGTGATGCAAAGATCACAGCTAGACATGATTTCTCTATCATTGAATAGTTCTTCTCATATGCTACCAATGTTCTACTAATGTAGTAGATATATCTTTCCTTCTTTTTTTCATCATGTTGTGCTAGCAACACCCCCAGTGATGTATTTGTGGCAGAGACATATAGAATCAATGGCTTCCCTTGAATAGGAGGCATCAGAATAGGAGGATTTGATAGATATTGCTTGATATGATTGAAATTATTTTCACATTCCTCATTCCATGCAAAAGTCACACCCTTATGTAATGTCTTTGTGAAAGGTTGTGATATATCTGCTAGTTGAGATATGAAACGTCTGATTGATTGCACTCTTCCTTGTAAGGTTCTCATTTGATTGATATTTTTGGGAGGTTGCATCTCCACGATAGCTTTGAATTTAGCAGGATCTACTTCAATGCCTTTATTTGAAACAATGTAGCCTAAAAGCTTTCCAGAAGTAACACCAAAAGTACACTTATTAGGGTTCAGTCTCAGACTAAACTTCTCCATTCTATCCAGTACTTTACACAAATCATTCAAATGTTCTAATCTTATCATAGACTTAGCTAAGGTGTCATCAACATAGTCCTCCATAGTTTGATGCATCATATCATGAAAGATAGATGTCATAGCCCGTTGATATGTAGCACCAGTATTATTAAGACCAAATGGCATGATATTCCAATAAAAATTACCGCATGCACATGTAAAAGTTGTTTTCTCTTGATCTTCTAGAGTAATTTTGATTTGGTTGTGTCTAGAGAAACCATCCATTAAAGAATATATTTCAAAACCCGCAATCATGTCCACTATCATATCGATGTTTGGTAATGGAAAATCATCCTCAAGGCATGCTTTGTTTACATCTCTGAAATCTATGCATACTCTGATAGATTTGTCTGGTTTTGAAACAAGAACAATGTTGGAGATCCACTCAGCATAATTAATAACTCAGATAAATCTGGCTTTTAGTAACTTTTCTAGCTCAGCTTTGATTAGGAGTGCAACATGTGGATGCATCTTTCACAACTTTTGTTTAACAAGTTTGACTCCTAGAGCTATAGAAAGATGATGCATTATCAGATTTGGATCTAACCCTAGCATATCTGAATACTTCCATACAAAGTTGATTTTATTTTTTGTTAAGAAAGTAGTAAATGCTTGTTTCTCTTCTTCTGATAGGGATTGAGCTACATGAATCAGTTGTGGTTCCTCTATTGTACCCAAGTTGATAGACTGAGTTGGTTCTATCAATACTGGAGATTTGTCCTATAAATGACTTAGAAGGACATCAAATATCTCATCCTTAGGCACCTCAGAGAGGTTTTCACCTTCGCATATGTCTTTTATTTTTACTATTTTAGGTTCTGAGACTACCACAAAGTGGTTTTCACCCTCAGAACTCTTTTTTTTTTTGTTCTTATTTTTCTGACTGAGATATTTGATATCTGACTCTGTCATACTAATGCTAGGCTCACTGATGGAAGGTGTCATAAGTTCCACTACATTGAGGTAGCAGGAAAGAGCATAGTCAGTCTGGAAGGTGTGGATATCTCAGTTTGGATCGATAGCTATTCGGTCAATAAGCTCTAGATGTTGGCTAGTTAAGTTTGGGGAGGATTGGGAAATGGTGTTCATGCATATAGTGTTGTCATCATCGGTTCTAACCTAACTCTCAAATTCAAAGGTGATATTACTACTCAGAATGTTCAATTCACGAATAGTTTCAATGTCATTATTGGATTCCACTTCAACTGTAGGTGGATCAGACTCGTTAAGTTTATCATTTCGCTCTAGACTTACGTTGGTTTTAGGTGAATATTGGTGAATGACATCAATGTGTTTCTCAGTGATAAGTTCATATTCCTCTAGAATAACTCCCCATTCATAGTCATTTGATTCATCTTCTGATTCTTCATCTAGACCTTTTGGAAATTTAAGAGCATGTGTAAAGTTAGGATGAATCCCCCAAGCAGGATTGCCTTCATATTTTGAGCGGAATTCATATTCATGGGAGTCTGTCTCAGAATCGCTATTGTATCCCAAATGTTCAGCTACTGTGAGAGTTTTACCTTCTTCTTGTTTAGTATTAGTTTCTTGTGTATCTACCACATTGATGTTCTCCTTAGGCTTTTCTTTATCCTTAAGAAGATCCAGTATTTCTTGAGGTAAACGTTCATAAGGAACAAGATCAGTGGTGTTTGAATCATCACTGTCTGATTGTGGTGTTTCTTCCTTTAGCCGAGTTTCTGTTGATGGTTCAATCTTCTCTAAGACATGTGAAGAATTTTTGCTAAGATGAAAAGGTTTCCTTTGATATCCCAAGCCTATAGTTTCTTTGGTCATCCTTCCATAGTGTTCAACTAGCTTTATAATGCCTTTGCCTCTTGTTTCTAGAGGTCCTTTTCCAACGTATCCCATTTTAAACATAAGTTTGTGACCTGGCCCATAAGATTTAATGAGGATTTTAGGTGTTTTAGAGTCACATTTCATAACTGTCTGGGATTGAGACTCATCTTTGTATTGTAATACCCCAAAAATGGGCTATAGGTTCATTAACCTCTTACATCTTCGAATCGAATGAAATCGACATCAAAGTTCTAACCTAAGGCACATCTGCACACCAATTTATCAAAAATTGATTTTATCCTAATTCTGCATCAGAGAATATTCCTTGAATATTCCTAATTATCCTAATTATCTTTAATTTAATAATTATTTGGCGATAAATCCTATTTATCCTAAAGTTTGATTAATTGAATATTCTAAATATTTAATTAATCAGATTTAATTCTGCCACTTAATTATTTAATTAGATTTAATTCAATTTATTCCTAAATTGTATTATTTAATTTTGACAATAAATAAAAAATCTCATGACTAATTGATTAAATTCTTGTTTAATTAATTAATGTTTGCTGTCAATATTTAATAATATAGTTTTTGAATAAAAGTTTGATTTAATGATTGATTAACCCATAAATCAATTGTTTTAAATTTAAAATTAGTTAAGTTGAAGATAAATCACTTTATTTATTTATTTAATTCATAATTTCTATGCACATTTGAAGGAGCAGTTAAACTTTAAATCAGAAAATCAATTCAAGTTGTTATCTTTTGGAAACTCAACATTTATTTTGAGTTGAAAATTGATCTAAACTTCTGATTTAAGTTAAAAAGTTGTTTTTGCATGATTTGTATGATTTTGTGAGTTGATCTGTTTCTAATTTCTTGTTAACTCAAAAATCAACCTGAGTTTATCAAAGAGTGATTTATGGCTTTTCTCCATGCATCCTAAAGCCCTGGATTTCTATAAAATCAAGGCTCAGCTCTTCACAATTACACCACCCTCGAATTTGCACAATTACTCTGACAAATTTGTGATTGAAGGATCAAGCTCTTGCGACAGGCGATTTGTGATATCTTTCATTATTGGTCATAGCATTCATAGTTTTTCATATCATTCTTAGAATAATCTGCATATCATTGTTGGAATTAGGAGAGATAGGTATTGAGAGGGGAGGGGTGAATCAGTGCCCACAAAACTTTACTTGTAGAAACCTTTCTAATCTATAACTGAATACTGTGATAACCGATCAAAATAACTTGAATACAATTGTATAAATTAATCATCTAGTTAACTTAAGAAAGTAAACAACATGAAATCAATATGAAAATCACATAACACAAGTATTTTGGTAATGCAAAAACCCTTGTAAGAAGGTAAAAACTGTGGTGGGGATGACACCCAAAAATTCTTCACTACTGCAGATAGAAAAGGTTTGCCTATTAAGGCTACAAGTTTTGATCACTTCTGGTGATCTTACCCTGTTAGGAGTAACATATTAGATTAGCTAGATCCACCTAGTTATAGGATTTAACAACACTAAATGAAGTGTGTACTCAGTTAAGAGATTTATACAAAGACTGTTAAGTCTACTTGGTTAAGAGATTTCACAAAAACTCTATCATAATTGTCAGAAAGTAATAGGTAAATATCTGCTATTTAACAACTCAATTGTCTAAAATAGATCTATAAATGCTCATCAAAATATCACCTTATCTGTGATGGTTCTCTACTCTGTTATGCTCAGTAGCCTTCTCTGATTCTGCTCAATCTGATATCCTCTGTGCTCTATTCTGCTCGGTAAACTTGTTGTCTTGAAGATAGGAAATTTCTTCAAGTGCTCCGTGATTCATATATATTAGTTCACCCAACCTCATAAAATGGTGCGAACATACCAAATATATAGGGTTCTATTTTTGGCACCTTAGCAAAAATTAGGTTACAAAAATAATCATAACCCTAAGATCTATGGTGCAAAATAACCTAGATCAACTATTACAAATAAGATAATCATTGCATTTAATGAATATCTTTTACAATAAATGCTCCTCGATCTTGGTAAACCATTTTACGATCTGTTGTAACCGTTTGCATAGAAGAATGTGCCATTTCAGATTACTATGCCATGTTTTTGTTATCATCGGTAAACACTGTATAATTTGCTCGATGTTTACTGACTGTCTGTGTCGGTGTCTCTGGTGCTCGGTGTATAGGCTTTACCGACTGCTCTGTCTTACTTCTAGTTACCGACCAACTCAATATAAGTAACTGACCGACCTGTTTGGCATTAGTATCAAAACTTCAAATGTATATAGACAAAATGTTTCTATATATTCCTTATGTCTCTGCCATATACATATCCATGACAAAAATTTCTAAGTACAAAGTAATCCCCCTCGGTGCATGCTCCCGGTAGTATGTAATATACATGTCAAAAATATACTATTTGGCATATACATGCTTTCCCCCTTTTTGATAATAATGCCAAATGCAAAAAAATTTTATAATGTATACTTACATCTTATCAAAAATGTGTGGATGGGTTTTCTTTATAGACTCCAAGAGGTTTTCCCATTCCTCTTTCAAGTTGGTAAGAGCAATATGCTCAAGACCAACTTGTGCATGCATGTCAAAGATATTATCCAACACTAAAATCTCTGGTGTTGCCACAAGTTGTTTAGCTTTGACAATGTGAGCTTCAAAAAATTTCAGGTAAGGAGTGAGTTCTATTTGTAACTCTGTAACCTGATCGGTGATGTGTGCTTCTTGTTTCCTTAAATCTGCTATCAGCCGTGAGAGTTCCTGAACTTAGTTAATATGCTTTAAGAAAGTAGTTGTCTCAGCGATAGCTACTTGTGTACTTAACTGTATCTCTACTTCTAAACCTTTTATCTTTGCACTGACTTCTACAGTGAAGGTGTCTAAAGTACAAAGCTTGATGAGAAATTGACAGATTATCTGGGTAATAGATTTTACCTTGGTAATGACCTCAGATAATTTTACCTTGTTTAGTGCCACTTCTGTGCTAATCCTATCTTCCAATTTGTTCTGAATCTTTGATTCTACCCATTCTTCTATTCTTTTGTCTGCATCAGTATCTGGGGCATTGATTTTGTCAGCGAGTGTGGCAATTTGATCTATGATGGGAGTATTCTCATCAATCACTAGTAAATTTTACCTTAAATTTTGATGAGAATTAGTTGAATTTTTGATAATAATTGGTCGAATCCACGACTAAAACTTTTGTCGCTCTTTTTTCATTGATTTCTCTACATATTTCTTATTGGTCAAAATTTTGACTGTAGTATTGGTCTCAATTTTGACCGTAGCAATCGCTTGAAACTAGAAGAATCATCGTCAATTTTTTGGTCCAATGGTTGAAATTGAGACCATATGACTAGTCGAGTTATCCACCAACTGTTGTAGAAATTATCGTCGATTGTATAGTATTGTTGTCAATTTTTTTTGGTGCAATGGTCAAAATTTTGAGCATATACTAATGGCGCAATGGTCTCAATTTTGACCATACTATTGGTCGAATGTATGGCATTGTGGTCAAAATTTATACTGTGCAAAGGTCGAAATTGAGACCAATACTAATTTTTATTTTTTTTAAATGTCTATTAAAAATGTCTATTAGTGTCTTATTTGAGCTCATTTTTAAAAATCTCCTGTGTATGATGTGTTGCTTCCTCTCTATGCATTAAACTATCTTGTTGACTAGATGAGGTTTGCATCCTAGATCACGTGCATGCTCACAACTCCATGCAGTACAACAATTCAAACAAGTATATGAAAAACATCTACTCAACCACCCATAAATAGAAGTGATTTCTTAAAAGACAAGGAAGTGAGCATTATTGGGGAAACCAACCTAGAGTTAGCCTAAGAGAAAATTAATATGCCTAAAAGACAAGAAAACCAACTTGGGGTGGCCCAAATAGGACAAAGATTTATAATTTGTTAAAAATAGTGTTGTAAAACACTTATTCAAAATTGCCTCCATGAAAAATGTTTTATTTGGGGCTATGACATTGTCATTCTTCATTTAGAGTTCACATTTTCTCTCTCAACTTTACTATCACTTTACTCTCACCCTCAAGTTGCCTCAATTCAATTATCCTCCAAATGTCAACCTAAACAACATCTTTCTTTATTATCTGACCATTTTCAATGTGGTCCTCTATCACATTAGTTCTTGATAATCCTCCCAATGTCCTACCATCCACCTATGAGTATACACCCTGTAAGAAAATTATCTAATTCCTCATTAAAGAAGCCCTTATTTCCTCAATCTCTATCCTTCATCCTAGGGTTTCTAAGAATATGATCAAAATCCTATCTAGTTCTTATTTTGTCACCAATGTGACTTATTCCCTTGTTGAATAGATCCTTGACAACTTCCTACGCTCTCTCTCACTTCCCACAATTCAACTAGACCTCTAAAGTAACCATAATAGATTCCTTTTCACTATTGTTATAAAACTCTTCTTGTATGTATAAAACTCATAATTCATAAGTTCCCTCAACTATGCATCTTGCTTTCTCCCTCCAATTCCTCTTCTCAATTTACCAATTTCCTTATAGCAATGCAAGATGTGCTACCTCTGCAACCTCTTGATGATGCTTTTGATGACTTCTCTTCACTTACAAGGAGTAACAAGCAATAAAGCTTAGTACATTAATATATATATGTTGAACACGCCGAATGATTGGGGGGGAGAATCAGCATATAAAAAAACATAAACTATTTCATTTGCATTTTAAGTTATAAACAATAACTAAATGAAGAACATGAAATAAAAGCATGCACCACAAAAACAAACACAAGAACACCAAGATCTTTATGTGGAAAACCCAATTAGGGAAAACCCATGGAGAGAGTTAACTCACACTATATGAAACAAGTGTTACATATTTGTTTTAAGGCTCACTTCTCCTGGAAAGAACTTGTTGAGCAATATACAATGAGAAGAGAACCAGTTGAGGAGATGCTCTAAATTCTGATAACAATAATATTGATCGAACAAATAACATTTACCATTAAATTCCACAACTCACTTACTATACCAACTCACCAATCCACCATGACTATTATGTCTTGCTATTTATTTAGAACATTCACTGATTCCTGCAAGAATATTACATTCTTCAGTGATCATTCATAGACTATTACAATTCTAGCATGGTTAATTATTTCCACAACAAACAGTTACTTCAGAAGTGATTGTGAAACATGGGCCTAGCCTACTTCAATCACACCTGATAACATTGCATACTTCCTCCCAAGACTTGGGATAACAGTTTGTTAAAAACTGTTTCAATATATATTCAAGAACTAACTTTAGAATTGAACTTCACTTTCCCGTCACATAGAACCAACTCCCAATATCTTTGAAAACTATTTCCATACATATATATGAGAATGAACACTTAGCAATTAACGCCAGTTCTCTGAACAAAGCTATTATAAACTTAAACACCTACAAGAGTGTAATGCCCAAATTTAAAACATGAGATTGAACATCACACAACAAGTTTATTCTACTTAAACTACGCGTATAATTTATTTTTTTAGTCAACAACCAAACACTGCATTATTTAAAGTGATATTTTATGATCCTACATATTATACCATTTAACTATAATTTGAAATAACAATACATCTACTATAATGTTTAAATGACAACATGACTTGCACTTGCGTACCTGAATCTCTCTTTTGTATTTCTATGATATGCTCTTATCCCAAATACTTGTTCCTATATATAGGGCTACAAACTAGGTGCATAATGTAAGGTCCATTGAAAGTTAGATACATGAACATATATATAATTCCTACATCAATATGTTGGACAGATAAATAGTGAAGTAGTTACTCAATAAGCTTCTTACCAAATACCCTAAAGTTCTATTCAAATCAAATTTCCTAAATTGATAGATGATTATCATTAGATGAATTCCAATGGAAAAATAATAGCAAAGAACATGCTCTACCACTAGTTCATTTTAAAAAACACCAAACCAAATACTTCTATGATAAGATTTTGAGATGAGATTTCATATTGTCAATGTGTTACCATCAATTATAACAACATACTTGAGTTGTGCTTTCTTGCTTCTTCACCATATTCTAACACCTGTATCTGCACACACATCTTCACAACTAGATTTCAAATTATCAGTCATTACATTAAATATATGATTATGTTATAATCTTTCATATTAACTTATCTAGGAGAAAAGTGGACAACAACAACAAAAAAAAAAAAGTCCTAAGGGTGAGACCTAAAGACTCGGGGGCTCATCTTAGATGGCCTTGCCTACGTCACACACAAAGTCTTCGTAGTTCGACACTTGGATTTTAAACTTTCTAATGCTAGTTCACAAAAATAAAGTGTATGAAATAGTTATATAGTTGAAAGGATATTAAATATGTTAATGAATAAATGATTTCTACACAAGTACTAAATTCCTTAAATACTATCGTGTAACAATTAAAACTTAACTTTTAAAATAGTTATGTTATAAAAACTCAATATACGACTAACTATATAACTCAAATAAATTAACTATACAATTAACTATATAACCCAAATAACTTGAAATTATTGAGAAACTAAAATAGAACTTAATAAATAAAATTGTTAAAAATTCTATACAAAATTACATGATACAAATCCATCTTTTAATACAATGATTCTTTAACTAATAAAAACTTTGATTAAAATAACTCATAAAAGAGTTTTTTTATTTATCTAAATCTCAACTCATGATTTTCAATAAAACCCAAACCAATATTTTAAGGATAAGTTTAAAGTGAAAGATGAATCTGAAAAGTCTGGAATCTAAAAAAAAGAGAAGTTGATTCTTTTAACTAGGAATTTAAAACTAACCAGTAAAGTTTTGGACTTCTTAGCTATATATTCCATATAATTCCTAACTCCGTAGAAGTCAAATAATCCAAAGATAGACTGCCATACATAATCGAATAATGAAAAAGACAAAGTGTTTTTAATGCTGCAAACAAAGCTTCCCATTTTCAACTTCATACCCAATGCTCAAACTGAATGGAACCCTTTTATATTATATTACAAAACAAGCTCTATTACTGTAATTATTTCTTATATTACAGAATAATTGTATAATTACTATATTTTAAATTCTTTTACTCCATTTTACATTCTAAAATCAACACCATCTTTAGAATATAAAACAAACTACATATTAATAATTAAGGATAAAGATATCTACTAAGGACTTTGAGAGTCTTAAATAGAACAAAGAATTAATTCTCTATCTTACATGATAGGAAACTAAACAAAACTTTAAACTCACAAATTCTTCCTATAGGAATTCAACTTTTTCAAAGATTTAATCATTGAAAAGGGGAAACAACAATATGCATATAATAGCGGTATAGTGATAGACAAATATAAGAAGCTCGAATAGTATAGCATAGGAATGCATAGTTAACCACATTTCTAGGACAAAAATAGCATTTTAGCTAAAACATTATGAAACATTATTATGGAAATAAAATGAAAGCTCTTACACAAGTTTATGAGAGAGCATCCAAAGCTAAATAGGAAAGGAACCGTCTCAGCTACAACAGATGGCATAGAAAATCACATAGGACAACGATTGAAGAGATTGATATTATGATCATTAAATTAATTGCTATGACTCTTGAAATAATTAATATAATCATTACTTTTTAAAGACTATGATACTAATGGAAAAAAATAGAATAAACAGAAATGTGTAATGGCGATGTATTTGCTGGTGTCTGTGATTATAACAAGACATCCCCAGTTCTCTTTATATTGTCGACATCATGAAGACATGTCCAATTCAGAGATATAAAGAAAACCAATCAACCTTATGAGATTCTCAAAATAATAGAGTTAAATGCCAGTAATATCTAGTACCAAAATTGATGGCAAAATATTTAAAATTGACAGGGAGATAAATAAATAGTTCAGCTTATAAATTAATAAGACATAATGCACCATTTTAATTAAGACATGAAAATGATAATAGCAGAATAACCTCATAACTGAACAAACTAACTAATTGGATACAACAATGCATTCGACTAGCAACACAACGAAGAGAAATAATGAGCTTTGAAACAGGTATCGACATCCATCAAAGCCTAATGAAAGTGCAGTAGGTAATGTGCTATAGAACATGCATGAAACATTGGGAAGAATAGACAACACATCTATGATGTTGTTTGGAAAAGAGACCCTAGGAAATGTCGAATTGTGGGTTGCCTAAGTTGTGGCCTAAAATCTTAATATCCAAGAAATGGGATTTTGATCAGAGCTATGTGATGGTTTATATCTTGTTCAAAGGATGATTCAGAAGGACAATATGTAGACGAGTGACATACATGCTAAGAATTTGTAGTGGCAAATGAAAAGGCTCCAAAATATGTAGGGGTGAACAACTAGTACTGCCAAAATCTTTCCAGGGCGAATGGATTTCCAACACCAAATACCTTCTAAGAAAGTCAAAGCCAAATAAACATGACCAAAAGAACCTCAATACAGAAAGGTAAAGAAGCACATATAAAGTATGATGGTGCAGGAGTAGGGTGATGCTCGAAGGGAATAAACTAGCACCCTCCTCCATAGCATTACCTGCCCAAAGCCTATCTCCTCCTCCCTCTCCATATCTGTAACTTCCCTCCCTCTGAAAATGTCTCTTCCTCCTTCCATATACAAAATAGAATGCCCTACCATCCAACCAGGTTATTTTGAACTACCAATATCTATTGCCTTTCTATAGTATGTGATGATGATCACAAGGAGACGAATCATGGTGCTCTTATGCTCAAATCTAATCTTTTTGATACCTCCTCCACATTTTTAAAGTTTGTTCCTAGCGTTTCTCAATTCTACTACACGAGGAATGTGTCTCATGGGATTGCTGGTTTGTTCCTAGCTACCATAATTTGAATGCTCACCATCATCAAAATGTGGAGACACAATTTGGTTTGTGCAACAAATTTAGTAGATGATTGTGGACTGATATCAGTATTGCCAAAAAAGAATGGATAGTTGCAGACAGTGCAATCATCTTGCATCACTTCTCCATGACTGTGAGATGGTGATCGACAAACTAAGCTCTTCCCTCTCATATTCCATGTGATTTTTCGGTGTAAATATTTTCTTGGCTAAAAAATTTATTTCCTGTTTGCCTTTTTCAATAGTCCATCTTTTTGCACTTGCCCCAAAGTATCTCATCAATTGATAGGTCTTTTTATTCACTCCATCTTCCCCCAAAATTAAATAAGACAATACCATTTGTGTTGTCGTAGTAAAATCAAAGAGAGCTTATTTATTGCAAGATGAGACGCAGCTAGCATGAAATGACAAGGAGAAGATAATGCCAAGTGCACAAATTTCTATAGAAGCTAAACAAATGTCATGGCAGTAGCACCATAATTGTAGGGTACCCGTTCCTATCCTCTCCCATGTTAAGAGCCCTTCCTCATTGATGGAAAAGCTGGCCATATGTGCTGAGGATAAATCTTTATCATGTTTTCTGGCTTTTGTGCTTCCCAAAGTTCTGTTTTAGTTGGGATACTTAATATATGGTATAAATATGACTAACAGGATACGGGGGTTCTCATAATTCCTCTTATCGTAATTATGGCTTCTAACAACTATGGTCATCCTCTTTATATCCAAGCCTCAATGAAAAGAAGATACCTATCATTAATTTTAACTATCCTGTTATCGTGTTATTTTATGGTAGTAGCAAGCTCAATCCTTCATTACTCTTTTCATTGTCTTCTTGCCTTATAATTTGTATAATATAACATGATATTTTATTGAACTAATCTTAGTTGTCATCTTGTTGTTTAATTAGTTCAATTTATACTTCATATTCAAGAAGCATTCTTTGTAATTATTGGCCATCAAATTCTTTTTGTATATTTAATGGTTTTATTCTTATTAGTATTATCTTCTCTCACCCCTTCTCATCAAATGCATAGTAGAAAAATTATTCATCTTTCAATATATATTTAAAAGAAAAGGACTCTCTATCAACATAATAAGTACCCCTTTGAATTCTATTTGGAGAATAGTTATACAATATGCATAAGATATTTTCTAAAGTTAAAAATAATATAATTAGAATCAAATATTCTATTACATAATAAATTTATCAACCAACACACCATAAAGTATCTCTCCAACTGTCATTTAAAAGCAAACATATAATCATCTTTAGATGTGTTCTAATGGATAAGAACTAAGAAAGCTTGCTCTCAATTTATCTTTAAGAACATAAAAAATTGTCATCCTGAAATTATCCTATATATGAAATCAAAGTCATTAGTCCAACCAAATGTCATAGACATGAAACATTAAACTACTCGCATTCAACATATTATTTAACAATCTCAAGTATAGTATAGGTTCAATATTAAAGTAATCCATAAGACAGATGCCAAGGTATAATTAATCATAATTATTGGTAAAAGATTGTAGATATAAATGTAGAAATATGAAAGGAGATTTCACCATAAATAACTTTATTCATGGAAAAAGTTCATTATTTTCATCATCAGAATTATTGTATTATTCAAAATTAACAAGCACATATTCAAATAACTCAATGTATTGTAGTGATAATAAAATTACTAATAGTTAGGTCAATACACATAATAAGATTGAAGTACTTACCTCCTCATCATGAGGCTTGTTTTGTACCACACACTTCTTCCAATTCTAAGGTCATATCCTAATCAATCAAAATCATCAATACAATATAGCATTATATATAAATAATCTTGATGTTATAATCATCACATAGTACAAAACATTTATATTCACTTCTTCCTCCATAAGTGAAAAAAACCATACTCTTACCCTTTTAAACATTTTTTTTCTTTCTAAGTTTATACTCCATATTAACTATTCCATGTGAGAAACATAATCATAACTAAACTTTAATCATAAACCAAATATCTCTATTATCAAACTCAAGTAACTTACCCTCAATAAACCTCAAAATAAAAGGCATAAGTTTTGATCTATAGGTGGGGCCTCACAAAGAGTTTAATACTCATCTTTACTGATAGATAAACATTCACCATGAACCACAATAGCATAGACTTCAAAATGAACACAGTCCCCCAATGCTAATCTGAACCATTTATTGCTATCGGGACTGTCAAACCTATTCCAATACATATCCCTATTCCTTCAATAAAATCGATGCCAACTAACTCATATTCAATCTTGGAATTTAAAAGATCAAACAACAACAAATCACATTTATGAATATCAATTTCCTCAAACATAGAATACTGGTTTAATAACTATTTTGATCAACCAAATGAATTTGATATTAAACTTCAACAAACCCGATTAAGACTTCCTCCATAAAATTTGATGCCAAGTAACTTATCAAAATCTAGATAAAACAAAGAACTCTCAAAACTAGATTGTCATCCAAACATTATATATCCTCTGCAACACCCTAAAACATTAATTAGGTCAGCACAATAGGACCTAATAGATGAAATGTTTGATCCAAAATAGGTCAGCTCAAATACATAACTCATAGACCAAAAATAAGTTGTAGATCAACCCAAGGCTTAATTGAACTCAAAACATGTCTTATCAAATACTTCAAAGCAACTAAGATAGGTCAAGATCATCCACAATTGAAGGAAGATACTCTATCAAGTCAAATATGAATACCACTGTCAAAACTATTAACTAATTGTCTTTATACCACTAGGGAGAAACCAAATAAAAACATCATGCAATACTAAAAGTTTTACAAACCAACAAAAATCTTTCTACAAACATCTTCTAAAGTAGTTAATCACCAAGTGCTGGCGCAAGGGAGTAAATCCATTGAACAGATAGAGCCAGAGCAATTGAAACAGATTGTAACACTTCATTGTGATAAACATTGCAAAGCACCAAATCATCTAAAACTCATATTACTAACTCCTCATACCAACTCAAATATGTTCCCAAATTTGCATAGGCATACCAATTATCACGAAGGAAAATAAAGCATTCAAGTGATACAACTAAGACAAGTTTCACAATTAAATTGTGATCCAGATAACAGACATTTGTAATTTATCTTGCAGAAGTGGATGACTTCAGGAATTAAACATCTTACAAATTACCAATCTAGAACTGCATAATCAGATTGTGTAATGTGGTAGAATGCAGACCAAATTACCAGCTCTCAAACAAAGGGAAACACATTGTTCAATACTGAGATAAATTTCCTCAACATCCAAGTATGAAACTAAACTCAGCTAACAACCATATAGCTCCCTGATCATGTGGTCACCAACAAACATATTTGCATCTCATCATAAAATCACAAAGCATGTGTAACAATGTGTTAACATATACTTACCGATCATCTGGACTAGTATTTTGCCATGGACACATCTGATGAACTCCCAAACTATCTTCCATGTCACTAATCATGTTGATCAAGCAAAACTACTCTCAACTATGCTATACTACTAGGATTATATCCCCTAGAGAAAATACAACAAAATTTTAGCTCCTACAATAAGATTACATTGCTTGTAACACCACATTAAAATTTGAGAAATCCAACTCCGATAATTATAGCTCTTTATTGCCAAGTACATTGTTAGAATTTAGTATATAGAAAGAAAAAAAGACATTAATCTATACTTGCAAGCTAATCCCCACCAGCACCCATAAAAGAAGACAAGTCTTAGGGCACTAGCAACCCATACTTTTAGAAAATTCCATGAAGTACATATCATTCAAGAAAAGGCTTGCCTCTCTAAGATACTTAAAAAATAGGTTAAACAAAGTGGAAATAGAAAAATCATTTAACAAGAGGAATCGCCAAACTTGTTCCCAAACAAAAAAAAAGTTGAGAAGCCACAACTTATTGCCCCTTGTTGGCACATGTAAGAAGTTGGCTAAGCATTCTAAAGAAGAAAAAACATCCCTCATCATTCCAAACACCCTAAGAAACAAGTTAGATACAAGCAAAAACCATCTAAACCCTAAAACTTAGGATACATCACATACACAAGGTAGGGAAGCCCATCCAAATTAGAATCAACAACCACACCAAGGACATTCAAGATAACCTAGCATAGAAGTTAGTTGTCAATAAACACTCCCATAAGCGTATGCCACATTTTGTGTAGAAGAGAACAAGATCAGTGTAAAAGAAACCACAACATGAAGTGAAGGATACAAGCACTAATAGAGATAGAACAACATTCAAACAATCTCAATAAAAATAATGATCTTATTTTAAGTGTCTTTAGAAAACCTGTGAACAATTTAATAAAAAAGAAATGCCAATATGCCAATGCAAAGAAAACAGAAAACAATACTTGCAAAGAATTGGAGATATAAAGTAACTTTTTGGTTCACCACCAATCAGATACCAACTTGGTGTACATTAAAAATGCATCTTTTTGGTTCACCACCAATCAAGATACCAATTTTTAAATACTCACAATAGATCTTTTCATCATAATGCATCTTCATAATGGACTGTGCTTGTACATTTACTCTTAACAGTTAAGTAGTTTTGGTGTTTCTTGGAGATATGGAATCCTCCCACACTCTGTGATTCCTATGATTTGTGGGAGGAGTTCCTCAATGTAATATATGTTCCATATATTGTTGGAATATAGGAAAAGTTGGGAAATGGAAAGAAACAATGACTGCCACAATGTAGAAGTTCAGAAATTGGTGCCATGAACAACAACAGTCATTGGTTGAGGAGTTTTCTCCAAAGAAGGAGTATGTTTTATGGTGGATCCTATCTAGTTAGGTCCTATTGAAGGTGTTTGGTTCAAAGTTGGAGCCTTGGAGTGGTTAGAAGTGGTGGTTTGGTGATGCCCTAGCCCTATGACCCTTAAAATGAGGGTTTGACAAAACAATGGTTAAATGAAGGCATGGAAACTTAAAACCTTGAAAATATATGGATTGGGATCATTTTTCAAGACTATTTAAGGGTTTGGAGTCTTGGAAGTGAGAGGAGTTATAAGTTGCTTTGAAAAGTGAGAGCTAATTAGGCCTAGAGTGAGTGCTTTATAGGGCTGGATGACTTCACCAGTCAAGGAATCATGTCATGAGATTGACATATGTTATGTAACTTGTTGAGGGGCATTCAATCATATATTTTTTTCCTTGGGTTTTTTGGGAAAATGTGGAGTTAAGTGCAAATTGTTTGTTGAACCGGGCTACTAGGATAGGCCTAGAAGGGCTAAAGTGTGAAATGGTGACATTACCAAAAACATGAAGTTCATTTTGAACAAGGAACTTGTAATGTGTTTGACAGTAAGGAAAAAATGGTATGTGATTAATGTTAGCTAGGATTCCCGCTAGAAGAGAGAATGGAAAATATAACTAGTATAATAATGCATAGATTGATAATAGTTGAATATTACTACAAATGTACAAGACACATTGCTTAAATATAGGTAAGGTATGATGTAGGAGTAACAATATGTTGACACATGGCTTAATCCTATGCAATGAGACAACCATTCATACAAATTTATTAAATCCATAAAGAAAATATTAAATGGCTAGTTAACAAAAAGTCAATAATGAGAGATGAAACCATTATAACCATATTTTAGAAGTGACACGGTATATAAGGATAAGTAACTTAACACCAAAGTATACTTAATATGTGAATAGGTTCTTTGACGTATAGCATCCTGCTTCCTCACACATCCTAAGAGTACTCTCTAACCCAAGCATCCTTCAAGACTCCAATTTTTGATAAATGAGGCATCTAGCATGGCTACAAAATCTCCTGACTTGACAATTCACCATCTTATTCAAAAGACTCACCCAAAGCTCAACCCAAACACTTCTTCATCTCTGACCCAAAAGGACCCACAATGACCTTCAACATACCCTTACACCCTAGATCACAATCTTCACAAATTCTACCTCCTGTATACAACCCTTCCTTGACTTATTCAAAGACACCTAACATGCTTCCAAACAACTTTGAGAGGTTATGGTCTTCATCATGGATTCTTTTTTTTGTGACAACTCCTTTGGATAGTCAGAGAGATCCAATCAGAAGTTCAATCCCTTAGAGTGACTACAAATATTAACATGGAATTGCCTAAAAGGATGAATCTCCTAGTTTTTACAGTGAGACAGAGTATGGAAAATCCAAAATGACAAAATGATTCCTTTGAACCTTTAATAATGTGAGGAAAATGATGAAAGTAACAAGGACTCTCTTCTTTAACTCCTAGTGCTTACAATCAATGGCTTGGAATGGAAAATGTAACTCCCAAACTGAATGCAAAAATGTGGCATCATATCTCAAAGCATTTGAGAGGCTATGGGATCCTTTACATCACTATGATATCATATCCATTTATTGATTACATTCATAAAGAGCAATTCTTGAGAAGATTGATGGTTTGCTGGTCACAATAATCTGTGATGAATAGTCATTTATAACTTCCACATAAAGGACAATTAATCCATTCACTTCAGTTAGAATTTAGATTGTTTAGCTACATAACTTTTCCCAAATTTATAGAAAGATCCAACGGTTGAATAAAATGTTATGCTTCCTTTACCAAAACTGGGAATGATTGTCATAAAACTAGACAATTATGACTAGTAAAGCAATTTGATCTCAAAAAGAACAAGTAGATCTGCTGATCCAAATTCTTACAATGATGTTCAGACTCCTCTTGACCTTATTCAATCATGTGCAATCATTAGAACCATTTGTTCAATCACATATTATCAAGAAAAATGAAATCTACAGTCACAGTGAGTAAAATTCAAATAGCAGTCCGCCTAGGGCTTGCCAGATCTCCTCAAATACAAAATGGATTGATCCAAAAAAAATTGAAATGCTTAGTTAAATAAATGTACTATCAACATCCATAATTTCAAAATTTTCCAATGGTTAGAAATGAAGAAATCAATCAATTTGTATCCAAACCCTTGAACATGGGGTTCCATGACTGTTTTGACAAAAATGAATGGATCTTTCTCTATAATTCATGGAAGAGCATGAAAATTAGATCAAATGGAAGGAGATTCATCAAACTTCATCACCAAGTTGAATTACAATCAAAATGAATCAGTATCAGATCATAGCGAGTGACTGTTACAATGATTTGCAAGATAAACACAATAAAATGCAATGTTTTCTATTGAAACTTTATTGAAATTTCATCCAATCTCCAAGATCTGTCTACCCTCATCCCAAAGAGGGGTATATAAGTCAGTTAAAATCAGTTTTAACTACTTCCAACTGACCTCTAAGGTGGTTGATGGCTTAATCCCTCTTTTGACAACTTTTTAGTGACCCTTATTACATTCCAAACATGACCAATATGACTCAAATAGAACAAAAAAACACTGTTTCCATGCCATTTCCACCTATTTGACTAGTTTGACCACTTTTGACCCACCTAGGGCCTTATAGGCCAAATGGGTACATTATGGCTCAAATGGCCTTACAATTGAAACATAATGCATGAAATAATGCATGAAAGAACTATGAAAATGCAATGAATGGCCTTATCATGGACTTATTACAAGCTTTGGCCAAAATTTGGTCTCGGTTCCTCATTGTGTTCCTGGTGCTCTTGCACCATTCTCACTAATAATCTACATCATAGCAATAAATATCTAAGCGTAAGGTGAGGCATATTCTATGGTTTAAAGAATAGAGATAGATCATAAGTCCAACTTCTATGTTAGGACCTTGTGATCAATAACATTTTTCCAAACATATTTTCATAATATTAGCCATAAAATGTAGGATGTTAACTAAATAATTTGTTTATCCTTAATTGATGCTATAAATACTTGCACTAATCTTTCATTTCTGTACCCTAGGAACCAAGCTCTTATTCAATTCTAATTATTTTGTCACTTCTAGTTATATCTTAGGAACTGAAAACCTATAATGATTCCATTTCAAGTTTGACCATCCAAGGTTATGACTAAGGGTATATAATCAAAATATACCTTTAACTAAAATTGAATACAAAAGAAAGTGGAACATAATAAGGAAGACAAAATGAAATAAAAGAATTCAAATCTTCGCTAGGAGGAAGAAACATAAAGAATAAATAATTAATAAATTAAAAAAGGCAAAAGTACTTACTTTAGTCTTTATTGATTAAAGGTGATTGCAAACTGCAGACAAGTGTAAAAAAGTAACCGTTAAAAGATGTTTCTCTATCAATTCTTCAACCTTGGAATGCAATGTTTTAATATCCTGTGTTGTATTCATAGCATCTATGGGAAATGCATCAAAGACCATTTTTAACATTGTGCACAATGACTTAAACAAGTATGAACAATAAGAGACTAAGAAAGAAAGCAAAGGTGTTACCTCACTAAAATGATAGTAATAATGAGACAAAGAACCATGAAGACTAAATCCAAGGAGACCAGATCTGAACATTCGGGTTCGATCAAATTCAAAAATTGGTTTGCCTTCATAGCACTATCAAGTCAACAACATGAGCATTATTTTGTGTCTAGAGTGTCATCAATGTTTTTAAATGTAGAATGAAATGGTTGTAAGTATGCATTTCTGCCACATGTAAATGATTTTGAGATACAGACCTGTGCAATCCAATCTCCCAAGGAATAGACAACATGACTTATCACCATCTCTGCCAAAACAAGATTTGTCATAAAGCGATGTTAGAATAGTTACTAAAATGGTCATAAATTATGTTCTTATAGTAAAAGAATACTTTGACTTAAGAAAAAAACTATACAATATTAAAACATGACATTGTGCTTTAAAAACTAAAAAGGTACCTGTAACGAAGAACTTTATTTCGACTTGCTAATTGGTTGTCACTATTAACTCTAAACTTGTCTTTAAAGTTTGAGCTTCACTTGGTTTCGAGAATAGTTTAATATTCTCTACTAAACAAGGCCAACCACGTGAAGGTGGAAGCTCATTTGGCCCCTCCCCCCCCCCCCTAACATCACTCTAAATTCCCCATTAACATTTAATAACATTCATTCATTCATCCATTTTTAAAATATAACATTCAATCATTATAATCACATGATAACATTCATTAACACATAAAATTCATTAACACACAACATTCATGAATAATTCATTAACACAAAATTCATTAACACACAACATTCATGAATAATTCATTAACACATAAAATTCATTAACACACAACATTCATGAAGAATTCATTAACACATCATTCATCAACATTACTAGTACAAAATTACATCCATTAAGACAACGTTCTTTAATTAGCAATAAATGTTAATTACAATCATTTCTTTTTGGGTTTCTTGCTATTTTTTTTAATCATGTAATTTCTAAGAGGAAGATCAATGTCCTCATCATTCCCCTCCTCTAGTGATTCTAATTCCAACGTGTGTCTCCTCCTCATCTGTTCAGGAACACGAGGCCACTGCAATAACAACTACTTCATGAGTTAAATTCACACCATTTTATATTAGTGAATTACAAGTATTTATGTAAGTAAAAGAACTATAAATCAAAAAATTAATTTAAAAGAACAAAACATAGATTTTCTTTACCTGAATGTGCCACATGATCTACATGGTGATCAGTCTGAACATCCTTCGGCACTTGTTTAGCATGACATGGTTCTATATCCTCTAAAATATACACAAAAATGTTACACCAAGTTCAATTTAAGATGTTAAATTGTATTAATAATTACATAATTAGTTTTAAATAGAAAATGAGCACCTCCTTGGACAGTACGATGCACATCAGGGGCTTCATGATGCGGCATATGATCTGTGTCACGATTAAGAGGCTGCATTGCAATGCCATGCACATTATTATCAAATTGATTGTTGCTCAAGTATTCAATTTCTAATATATTTTTTGGCATATTTACCTGTGCACATGATGCAAGAGACTCTTCGGTTGAGCCAGTGGAAGCTTGCCATAGGCATTCAGCCACAGCTTGATAGCCTTCCTTGAAGGCAATTTTTTTGTGTTCTTCCATGACCTCTAAATTAAAATCAAAGCCCTGCATTTTTTGATTAAACAAAATTATTTGCATTTTATAAATAATTTTTCTTTGCAATTCATTTACTGCTACTTACAATTCGTGCTTTAATTTTTGAATATCCTCCAGCACCAAGTCTGTGCTGCCCAATCTTTTGCAACCTGGCCTTTGTTGTCATTGAAGTGTCCTACAACCTATGAAAAGTTTGAAATATGTTAGATGATATAGATATAAAGATCACTAATTAATGCATTATTACATTGTACTAGTAGTTAATACTATTGCATACCTTCTCGCATTTGTTGGTGAAATTCCTCTTTGAGCATCTGCTTTCTCCTTTGCATCCAAAATGAATTCATTCCAATCCCTCACTGAAATAAAGGGAGGATGCTCGTACTTTAGGTTCTGGACGAGACTCTTTCTATATGCGTCCCTCATAGTCTTAAGATGTTTGCAAGCTCTTTCTAAAATTTTCTTCTCGTAAAAAATATTATTACCAAACTCATGCTCTAAATCTTTAATGAGCTGATCTTTTTTTTTTTTTTCTTGCAAATTCCACCTTTTAAGAAAAAACACAAAATTGTTAAATATAGCTACTAAAAGAAAAGACCCGAATGAAAGGAAAAATGTTGTACAAATTAATGATATGAAAAAAAAATAGTGGGATAAAGTTATCTCACTTATGATGTTCCACCTTGTACGTATGGTGGGCCTGAATATATGCAGTGTGAGGTCATAAAGCTTCTTATAAAATGTATCATTTCATGCAAAAAATGTCATGGGATAATCAATCCAAAACTTGTTATGAATAGGTAAATTCATATTACAATATAAAAAATAATTATTTAAAGTACCTGGAATCTTAAGACATTTTAAAGGCATTGATTCATTATTGTCAATCAATAATGACGTCTGAATAACTCCCGTGCTAGTAACACGGGTAGATCTAGGAAATGGTAGTGAATTATCACCAATACATGTAGATTGATCTATATCTGGCATACCAAACGGTGCCACCGGTATATCTCCTACTCCAAAAAAATAATCCACTATGTGATGCACCCAAGATTAAAGTACAAATTATCAAATCATAATTAACACAAAACCAAATATAGCAAAACAAGGATTTACCAACTGCCATAGACCGTGAAGGCGTTGATGTTTGCATGGCCTTTGTGGCCGACATTGCACTCAGCAATCTTGTATGAATGTCCTGGCTAGGAGGAGTCTCCTGCAATTGATGACCTGAACAATACATTGTTAGCAAAGACATTTTGAAATAATAAAAGTAAGAGTTAACTTAAGAAGTTTTTGAATGTTCCAAAGAAAAAATTCTTTGTAACTTGTCAACTAAAGGATTATTTTACCTGAGGCAGCCAAAGGTCTGCTAGTACCGGCCTCACCGCATTGTCCTTGACCAAGTACTAGAGATTCCATAAAATCTTGCAACAAGAACACATTACATATTTTACTTCACAACATAAAAGAGTATAAAATATAAACTTTTATTGAAATTTTGTTATAACTAAAGATTCATTACTACTTACTTGATACCGACGTGCAAGCGCTTTCAATTCAAATAGCCTCATCAGCATCTCCTCAGTTGGATTTGTTTCATACAAAATTCCAATTATTTCTAAATTGATTTGTTTCATTTTTTTCTTCAACATAATTGTTACATTAGGTGAATCTGCGAAATGATCATCATCAGAGGGGGTAGCTATTGCCTCTATTGTTGAGGGTGCTTTTCCCTTATCCTGAACATCAAATTGTGACAGGAATATCAGTAAAACTATTATAAAAACTTCAAAACCATAAATAAAATAACGTAATAATATAACATTTTTCAACTATCTAATTTGTACAATTTCAATAAGGTTTACCCTTGCTGAAGAATGGGTGGGAGGAGCATCCTCATGGCCTCTATCATGTGCGAGATCCATATCGTCCTATGACAAAGATTAAATATAAAAACTTTAGCGAACTGAAAGCAATAGACTTAGCAAAAAAAACTTATTAATAAAATGGTATATAGTACTTACCACCCTCATGATAGTAACTTTGTTTGTATCTATGCAATTTAAATGATAATCTATTAGCAATTCTTCCCCTGCACTTATTGATTTTATTGCACATACAAAAACTTGATTCCCCTCACGCGCCTCAAATATGCAATTGGGTTGCTTATTAGTTGAGGAAGGTCATGTACTATTTATAAAACCCACAATATTACCTATTGCTTTTGGTCTCCCATCAATGTACATTGCAAATCTTTTACTTTGATCATTTTCTTTCCTTTGTATATAATTCGCTGATAGTGCATACCTACGCATACTTTTTTTATATTGAACAATCTACATCCAATCATTGTAATTGTAACACAGACCGACATACTTGAACAATTCAACAACTCTGTTGTAACATACCTTTATCCCATCCATGGAAAATAGGCCCAAACCATGTAATGAGGATGGAGTAATGCGATATATCCTCTCATTAACACAAAAATTAGTGTTAATTGGAGGTAGCTCATTGGGTACCCATTCTTTCTCAATGTGTGTGTACCAAAAGGGCACCTTGATGTCGTCTTTGGTCTCATCATCATAAGAGCATGACCCCCCATTAGCAAAGAAATATTGCATGTGTTTATCAAATTTTTTTCTAATCTTTTGACCTCTAGTTGATCTCCCTATTTTAGTCGTACTACATGTAGAACTTTCACCTAGCATTCCCTCATTTCCCTCATTTGATGTAGATAGATCTGACAAGTACCTATTTGGTGGGTGTTGCAATCCATCAAATGAGATATTGTCACGTCAATATATATAGAATAATCAAGTCGTGACCCATATGTACCATTCTTCTTTGTCTATATATACATTATATGATTATATAATATGTCTATTTATAACATACGTGCTCAATGATAAACAAGAAGAATATAAGAAAATTATGTCTATTTATTAACTTATACCTATTGATCCATGTCACTGTGCACAATCCACGCCAAAGGGGTCAAATTTCCTGCACATGTTAATCATTTATCTTAAGTTAGCTAAAAATTACATGATACATATGCTACAAATAACTTAGAAGATAACATGAACAATATGCAACATCGTAAACATGAACAAATTTACCTTATATATGGAATGTAAGATCGTCAACAGAAGGGGTGACGATGTCTGTAGTCAATTGCCTGTTTGCAAAAAGGGTGATAATCAAACACAAATATACATGTATCAACAACAATTAATTGAGCATCGTAAGCAAAACATTAGTAATTATAAATCACATATGTTGTAATCATTAGAATTGAACACAATAAATATGTAATCATTACAATTGAAAGCAATACATAAATATGTAATCATTACAATTGAACACAATAAATATGTAATCATTACAATTTGAACACGATAAATATGTAATCATTTCAATTATGTCATTGATCATCTTCATCATCATCATCATCATCATCATCATCATCATCATCATCATCATCATCATCATCATCATCATCATCATCATCATCATCATCATCATCATCATCATCATCATCATCGCCATCATCACCATCATCATCGCCATCAATAGCATCACCATCATCATCATCACCATCATCACCATCACCATCGTTATCAGCATCATCATCATCATCATCATCATCATCATCATCACCATCACCATCACCATCACCATCACCATCATCATCAGCATCATCATCTTGATCTTCATCATCTGCTTCTTCATCATCTTCAGTATCTTCTTCTTCCATAACATTATACTTTATCGGCCTTCCTCTTGGATCATGTCTAACAACAAATGACCAACCCTGTTTATGTGGAACCTCTAAGTAAAACACTTGCTCACACTGGCTTGGAAGAACATAGGGCTCATCTCCAACTAGCTCAAACAACCTTGTATTAATCATTGTAAATCTATTATCATGTTGAATAACAGTTCTATCTGGATCATTTTGATTTATTCGTAGCCTGTACCATTTGACGATGAATAGAACTACTTTGAAGAAGTTAAAGTCACACTCAATTATATCATCCAAGATGTCATAGTATTGATTTTGAGATTTTTGAGGATGTATGTCATTTCTAGATGATATATTGGTGATCTCGAAAATTGCACTTATCCCAGAATCATAAGTTTTCTTTGTGTCATCCAACTTTTTTATGCGAAATTTGTGGCCATGATAGTACATAGCTTTGTGGTGCTTGACTTGAAATTTTTCAAGCGTGTAAATTATTTGCATCGTGAGTTGATATGAAACATACGAGTCATGATCATTAATAAATTTGTACGTACCTCCACCTCTTAAACCATGTGCTAGATCAATTACCATTGGCGTAACATTGAAATCTCCATTGCGATGAGCTTCTCTAACCAATGAAGCAACACCTTCCCATGTTAATGAGCAACCATTTTGTTGACATCGTTCAATCCATACCATCATCCAATCAAGATTGTTCGCAATATACAAATGTATTGCATCCCACTCTCGACCAGCTGTATAAAAAAAAATACACCAATTATAAATAACTTATATTGAAGATTTATGAGAATTAATTAACTACAATAACATCTTAGATTTACCTCTCACTTTCCTCAATCTACCTTTGCCCATCAAGTACTCCCCTTCAAATTTGTTAATGGAGTTGGGATCCCAAATACGATCTACATGGATCTTTGCTGCAAACTTAGGAAGATATTCACTAATGTACACCATGGTCTAGTATACCATATATCCCTCCACCATAGAACCCTCAGGATGTGCTCTTTGTTGAACCAAGCCTTTCAAAAATTTCAAGTGCCTCTCAACCATCCACATTGACCTAGTTGGTACAGGTCCACACAATTCAATCTCCTCAACTTGATGTATGAGGTAGTGTTCTCGTGCATTGAAAAAAGTTGAAGGTAAACACTTTTGCATTTCACACATAAGAAGAGGAATTTTTCTCTTCCAATATTTTATATCTTATTTATTGATTTCTTTAGATGACAACCACCTCATGTATTTTCCAAGATCATATATAACTTGTTTGACACCATTGGAAAAGTGGTGTGGGAGAGATAGAGGTAGAACGTAATACAATATTTGTAAAATGATCTTGTCAATATTTTATAAAAGAATGCAATAAAAACCACATGCAATATACAAATATATAGTGAATACAAAATAATATGAATTACCTTAATAAATATATGCCAATTGTGTGTTTTCATCCCTGGCCCAAATTCACTTTTCTTTGATATGAGATTGTTTATGTTCGCAGCAAATCTTGTGGGAAATCGTATTTTTTTTATAATTTCTTTTATAGCATTGCTCTGCTGCTCCGACAATAACCATGTAAGGGCACTTGTATCAATTTGGTCTCCATTGTTATTTGATCAAATGACATTTTTCATTTCATGGTTGGATTTTTCAATGTCACTAAAAATTTTGACAATTTGGTCTTTGTCACGCCTTCCATCCAATATTTTCCATAATGTCTCTGTTACATTCTTTCCAATATGCATAGGATCAAACAAATGCACAATTGGGAGTTGCTCATAGTACGAAAACTTAGTAAATTGCGTAGGATAACTTTTTAGTCCTTTTGGAAGTTGGTCATTGATGCCTTGACGACCTTCACAAGCATCAATTACATCATCAGTAAACAAAACACAATATCAAAATATAAATTTGAAACAAAAACCATCAGACGGAATGACATTACCTCGACGATTTATTTTATTGTATGCCGACTTCCATAGGTGAGGTGTCATTCTCTGTGGCTTTGATGTAGTCTCTTCTTTCCCATTGAAAAGATGTTTTTTAGTAATTCGGTACTTATGATTTCTGTGGAGAAAGTGTCTATTCTCATCGAACATCTGCTTTCTTAAAATTTTTGAATGATGAGATTTTGTCTTTGGACCACAAATTGGACATGCAAATTTTCCCTTTGTCTGAAGACCTACAAGATCGTGTATAATTGGATTAAATGTGTTAACTTTGTGTTAGCACTATAACATACCAAAAAAGAGGTGTTAAGAAGAGAACATACCACAAAAATGTGTTAGCCTAGGGGCATCATGTATTGTCCATACAAGCATTGCATGGAATTGAAATTGTCTTTGTCCTATTGGTCTAGAGATGTCATACATAGTGACCCCATTCCATAACACCATCAACTCGCCGATAAGGGGCTCAATATATACATTGATATCTTTAACTTGGTACTTACCTAGTTGAATGAATAAAAATATTACATAATTGTTAAGACCATTTTGATGGATTATTAATAATAAATTAATTTAGATGACCATTAAATAAAAAAATACTTGGAACAATCAGTGCCAACATTATGTGCTCCCTCTTTATGGACAACCAAGGAGGAATGTTATTGTTGATAACAAAAATAGGCCACACCGAGTAAGTAGATCTCATCTCTCCAAACGGATTGACACCATCCGCTGCCAATGAAAGCTTGAGATTACGAGGTTCTTCTTTAAAGTGTGGTCATTTTTCCTCTATTTACTTAAATGCCGAACCATCCGCAGGCATTCGCATAATGTCATCTTGACTTCTATTGTGTGGATGGTAATCCATAAATTGTGCCAAGCTATTGCACTTGAATAATCATTGCAGACATGGAATAATGGGAATATGCCGAAGAACCTTGCGAGGCACCTTTTTTGTTATTCGATCTAATTGATATCTACTAACATGAAAAATAGGGCATTCTATTGCAAATTCATGATTTTTATGATATATAATATGATCGTTCGGACATGCATGTATTGTTTGATACTCCATTCCAATATCTTTCATAATGGTAGATAATTCTCGGTACGAGTGAGATAGAATGTTTGATGGTGGTAACAAACACTCACCTATCAACCTACAACCAAAAATATAATTTGTTAATTTAAAGAATATTAATTGCTACACGATTCACCCAATGTTAATTGTAAGAGAATTATGACTAAAATAATGAAAAAAGATGACATACCTTAACATACATGTCATTGCTACGTTGGATAAACCATTCATAACCTTCAAGTTCACCAACAACAATACATCAGCAAGAAGAGTTGTTTCAGAGCCTTCATATAGGGGCTCGTGTGCCTTCTCAAGTATAGGTACATCAAGCTCTATGTCAACATCATCATCATCATCATCATCATCATTTTGATCATCTTGATCATCTTGATCTTCTTCATCATCGTGGTCTTCTTCCATGATATCATTACCTTCTACTTCTATATTCACACCTCCATGTTCCCTCATTTGGAAATCCACATTCTCCAGATTGTCATGGTCCATAACATGAAACTCAGGGACGTTGACCTATATGAAAATGATGACCTTATATTAACCATGACCATGTTTTCATCATCAAATCATGTCTTATGTATTTTATAAATTATTAAAATACATACCAATGGACGAAATTCGTTTCCCCCCTTCAATGTGACCATGTTGCCTACAATGTTCCTTAGTTGTTTTGATTAGATATCTTTGAGTCTTTAAGCCCTTACAAATTTTGCAAGGAAAATAACATTTTCCATCACCTTTTCTTTTTAAGTTAGACCATAGTCTAGCAATTGTCTCCCTATTTTTTTGTGGCATTGATATCGTCAGACATGGTCCTTTCTAGAATGGAATGACTCGTTGGTGGAAGAAGGATGTTTTGTTTGCAACCTGTAGATAAAAATTGTTACTGAACAACCATTTTCTCAACCATTTTAATATCGAAAAACATCATATGAAATATCTTTATCATTTAGATTTTAATGGTATATTTTAACTTTTAATGAGAATTTTGTGTAATATAAGGACACCCTATTCAAAATTATGTCAATACCAACTAAGTGCTAGTAATTTTGAAAGCTGAGCATATACAATATCCTTTCATAATAATTTTGATGAGCCTAAAGAAATATATGCATTCAATTTCTTGAGTAAAATGACAAAAAATTGACATGCTCAGTCAATCAATCTCACAAGGAATAGGATTATAGAACAAAAAAATGTCTAATCTATAATATTGAGGAATTCGACCTAAGTTTAAAACCTAATCTAGTTGCCCTCCTGATATTAATGGAGAAAGCATATTTAAGTTCGAGCAACTATAATAGTAATACTTTGTATGAGAAGTACACTCACAAGTCGTATACCTATAGAGTTTTTGCATGCTTTCATCTTGGTGTAGGGGCACAAAGTGGACACATGAAACTACAAGGTACACCAGACCTATGAAGGAGACCATGAAGGTACCAAGGGAAATCAATGCTAATGAAGATATGTAAAGTCATTTGATATGTACCTGGCCTTTGAGCCATTGGGATGTAATAGAAATGATAAAATCTTTAAAAATGTAATAGATTGCCAGATTGGCAACTAGGCCAAAATGGCTAGGTGTAAGGTTTATGGGATAGGGGTCATTTGAATTTGATGTAATGTTTAATATGGTTTTAAAGGGTCTTAAAATATGTAATAAAGGCTATCAAAGCCTCTAAAAGATGTAAAAGGCACTAAAAAGTGCAATATTTTGTAAATTTGCCAACATTGGTAATATAAGCCAAATGGACTTAAGGAGGATTAGTTAGGAGTTAGTAGAGGTAAGAAGTTATTCAAGGTTGTCTTTAAACCTTTTAAGAGTCTTTGGGTTAGTATAGAAAGGTTGAGTGGTCGAGTTGACAACTTTGTTGTCAACTTGACAACATTTTTCTTATGTTATGTTGTTAACAGCAGTTAAGACTGGTATAGAGGCAGTTTAGGAAGTAGTTTGAAGGTTCAAGTCATTTTTTTGAAGGTTAGAGTCTTATTGTAGAGAGATCCACATGAGTGGATAGGGGACCATAATGAATATGTAATGGCACAAAGTGAAAGGTTTATTTTGAAGGAACAAAGTTTAAATTCTCTGCAAATTGGTAACTTGTTGTCTAGTGGAACAGTCCTATAACAGTAAATTGGTTCGAATGAATAGCATGTGATTTTTGTTTGGTGGCAACATAGGAATGTTTTAAAACATTAATTTTACTTATTTATGCAAAAACTTTTCTATTTTGATTGTATGCACTCCATATTTTGATTTAGAGCTAAAATTGTACAAATGTTTGGTGCTTTAGGTGTACATTGCATCATAACTAAGCAATATAATAATATTGTCACAGTACACACCTCATGCTTAAAGATACAAACAAAATAAACAATTGTAAAGAAAAGAAATAACAAAACAAAGAAGTCAATGCTGACTAGATGCTCAAGCTAATGGGCAATGAGCACATACGCATCAAAATTATCTCAAAGAACAGAACTACATGGAAGACATGAGCGGTGATTAAAAGTATCGCTTAGCCATATACAAATGAATCATGAATGTATTATTTGATAATGATAATATAAGCACTAAGTGTCAATTAATAAGAAAGAATAATCCCTGTCGGCAAACACTAATTAGAAGAAGGAATTGATTAAAACAAAAATTATCATGGACAGGCACAAGAAGTAAACAGTGACCACCAGTTGAAAGGACGTGGTTAACTCTAATTGATAATGGAAAGGTGCAGTGATTATGAATAACCATAAGACCTATCCTTTGGTGACATGACTCATCCTTTCCATCCCAAGCTATAAGAAGGCATTCATTACCTCTCAATGAATCAACGAACATATAGAAGAATAAATACCAAAAACATTAATAGGTTTCGGAGATTGATATATATACTTACACCAGCAATCACGATAACAAAATTGGACTCGAGTAAGTTAAGATGCATGGTAAGAAATACCAAAGATAGAAATCCAAATAAGAGGAATAATGTTTGTCATGAAGGACAAGGCTGTCTCATTTCAATATTAAGATAATCCAACATACGATCATTATTTTCACAACAATCGCCTTATTATTGCCTTGCATTGCTAACACGGAAATAGCCATTAGGAATACGATATGGACTGAGAAATTTATATAATATTAATAATAATCAGAATTATATATATGTATATTATGATTTATACATTTGTATATATAGTAGTAATACACGTGATATTAATTTATATATATATTATATATATATATATATATATATATATATATATATATATGTGTGTGTGTGTGTGTGTGTGTGTGTGTGTGTGTGTGTGTATATATATATATATGTATATATATATATATATGTATATATATATATATATATGTATATATATATATATGTATATTATATATATAT